>JAAAPX010000127.1:0-94797 GCA_012656285.1 Aspergillus fumigatiaffinis
GTCCCCCTCCTCCTCCGTAAACTGGGCTGGCTTCTACATCCGCCAGGATAAATTCCCCGCCCTCGGCTCCCAGAACACACCAAGCAACAACAACAACAATATCCTACTGCTAGGTCCATTCCAAGGCCGCCCCGCCTGCCAGGAAATCCGCTTCGGGCGGGGCGTCTGCGGCTCCGCGGCCGAGAAGCGCGAGACGGTGATTGTGCCAGACGTGTTGAGTTTCCCGGGACATATCGCCTGTGACGCGAGTAGTCGGAGTGAGATTGTGGTGCCGATTCTTGTTGGTGGGGAGGTGAGTTTGCTTTCTTTGGTGGAAGGTGTGGTGTGTTGTGTTGCTGATCGGTGGTAGACGGTTGCGATCATCGATGTTGATTGTACGGAGCCGGCGGGGTTCGATGAGGAGGATAAGAAGTGGTTGGAGGAGCTTGCGTCGCTTTTGTCGGAGTGTTGTGATTGGTAAGTGTGGTATATATGGTATGGTGTTTGATTCGGCTTTACGTCACAAGTCGAGGTGCCTTTTAGAAGATTTTCTCTACGTCCAACTAGAAATTTGGAACTTGGTTTGCACGCGACATTCTGTGAGTGTATGAAGAGACATTGTCTAAATGGATCATGGAGGGTCCATTTCTCTAATAGTTCAATTGTACCACAGCAAGGTTCCCCTCATTAAGCGAAGCGGGAAGAGAATAGTATTGCAAGACCAAGGTAACAAAATCCAATCTTAAGCACACCGTCGTGTCTTCAGCAAGAGAGTCTATAACTGGATAAACATCATCCCGGAAAGTCTATGCCATGTTCTTCGAGCAAAGTGAATGTCCTGTATCCCGTGAACAAATATATAATCAACGCCAGTCCCATAATGGATCCGCAATGTCTCGCGGAGAGCATCGCAGAAAAGTGTAACACGGATACGCGAACAAAAAGTAAGCGAGAAATATACAAAGGCCGGCGGAGCCAGCTACATATTGAGCAGGCTCATCTGTCGCTTCATCGGACTAGTAGTCCCCGAGTCACCGTCCTCGCTGGGCCCAAGACCGCTGTCGGTGCCAACCAGACCGGCATCGGTATCAATGTCCCATTCCTCCTCTTCCTCATCCGCAGATATGTCATCAGTCCCATCGCGATTCCAGCTTTTCTGAACGGCTCCGCGTGTGTTCCAGCGCAGTGCTCGCTGGACACTTTCAAACCATTCCCCGCTCCCGGAGACCACAGTAGGAAAGGGGTACTGGCTGGCTTCAACGGTCACATAGTCTCCTTGGCGGAGTTCAACGCGTCCCTTGCCATCAAATGAACAGTAGGCACTGGAGCGGGATCCCGTCGGAACAGCGATACGGAGCAACAGCGAATCTGACAATACCATTGGACGGAAAGACAGAGTGTGGGGACAGATAGGAGTAAGAAGAATGCCAGGAATAGAAGGATGAATAAGAGAGCCGCCTGCGGACAGAGAGTACGCCGTAGATCCTAGACCAGCGCGTTAGCCAATTGCAAACCATTTGAACCAAGTGCGGAGAAACTTACCAGTTGGCGTGGAGAAGATGCAGCCGTCCGCCTGAACCACGGTCAAGAGATCATTGTCGGCGTACAACTCAAGATTTGACACATAAGGCGAAGGCCCGCGGTCTATAACTAACTCGTTTAGGACCTCGAATTGCTCTCCTTCTTCGACTGCACCTGCTTCTGCCCCTTTGCTTCGGTCTTTGCGGAAGACCGTGCAGGTGAACCGCATCCTCAGGTTGACCCGCATACCGACATCTCCCATGACAGCATTCAAATGCGACTTGTAATTCTCAAATTCGAAATTCGTCAGAAAGCCCAGGCTTCCCAGTGAGAAGCAGAGCACCGGCGGAACAATCCGCTGGAAAAGCCACGACGTGAAGAGAACCGTACCATCCCCGCCTAACGTAAGAACAAGATCGAATTTCTCCGGAGCCGCCCAACAGAGATCCGGAGTCCAGTAATGCAACATCTGCTCAAAACGCGGCTCAGATTGCAGAAGTCCCGCTGCGTCGAATCGTTTGGAGTTCCGTAGCTTGGAATCAACCCATACATTAACCCCCAGGTCGCTCCCATATCGCGGGGTCGAGAGAAGCCATTCGGCTAGCTCTCGCGTCAGGTGCACCAGGCGGTTATCGCGCGCCTTTGTCACGATCATCACATTTTTCACTGCCCGTTTGATCGGCCGCCTTTGAAGCTGCTTCGACACCTCCCGCACTCCGGTTGCAGTTTGCACGAGCCGCGAATGAGACAACCACTCATCGTCGGCGATTTCCTCCAGCACCTTCTGAATGTTGACGGCATCGTCGAACCGTCGATGGAAAAAGCATGGTGATTGCAGGACCAGCTGCGCCGTTGAGGGCGACCTTTCCAGGTATTTGCCCAGCTGTAGGTTCGAAAGAGCCGCGGAAAGCTTCTGTGACGATGAGTTGCTGGACCGTTGTTGCTCCGTCTCCGTTGAAGAACTCGAGTTAGGGCTTGTAGCTAGTAATCCGAGAGACGCCGCCAGCGGCGCATTGGAATTGGGATTGGTGCACAGCGACGGTCGCGACGCGAGGGCCTTCATGATCGTCTGTCGGGGTATAAGGTCGCTTGACGATGCGTTCTTGCGATGTTGCGAACCCAAGGGGCCCGCACTGCGGAATGAGAGGAAAGGGGACGTAGGTAACGAGGCGACGGGCGGCGCTTCTTCCTGGTGAAGCTCAAGCTTCTGCGGGACGTTGGCCCTACTGTTGGACAGTCCGGAGGTGGGTTGGTTCACATGAAGATCATTTGTCGGCTGAGAAGGATCTATATGACTGGCATAATCCCGAAGGAGCGATGCACCGACGGTCGTGGACGTCAAAGGACAAGAGTCTTGAGAAGTTGGACCTGATAGTGGGGCTGCGGAGGAGAGCGGCGGTGATGAGGATGACGAGAGAGCGGAGGATTCAGAGGGAAGGGAGTCGGACTGGAGTTTCAGGGGGCCATGGCTTGAAGAAGAGGAAGCCATGAGCGATGATAAAGCCCGCGAATGAGTAGCGGAGGTGTAGGGCCGACTGCCTTGGAAGGGGGGGATTTGTGATTATTCCATTGACTCGGGGTGTTGTGTCTCTCAGACGTAAGACGGAATTATTGTTATTTCCAGCGAAAGATGGACAAAAAGGGCAAAATGGCCAACATGGACGGGGGAAAAGGACCGACTGCTACTAAGGTAAGGTAGTGACTAGTCCAGTACTGGAGAAGGCGGAGCAGCCGCGGCAGCCGTGTTCGGATGTAACGGGGTTTGGCGGCGGATTACAAACATCCTTAGCCTCTCCTCAGCCAGGGAGCGCGAGCAAGAATGTCCGGCAAATTACGGCAGTCCAGTCCACATTTCGATCTGCTTCCATGGTCCGTAATCTTTCATCATCATTTCAGATCGATCACAAATCATCATAAAGCATGTTGTTCTGCATTTCCAGAACAAGGTAAAGCAGCATTCTTTCCGATGGCATGTGTATCATCATCTTGCTTGCTCTAAGGAAGTGCTACGTTATTCTTGGGATAGGAATGTCTTTCTCTAACATGAAGGTTTTGGTCCCAGTAGTGGGAGGGGACAGTCATCGAGCAGACGCGGGAGCGTGAAGGGAGAAGGATCGTGGCAATAAGGTCAAGTCACCACGGACCCATTCGTAGTCGGCAGTTTGCTTGACGTGCTGTGAATATCGTATAAATTTGAGTTTATAGCTTGCTAATTCAGTCCTATCTTCTGCAGGTTGGAGCAGTTGTTTCCTCCAATTGGTGATCCATATTTAGAAATTCAGTGTCAAAACGGATAACCCCACGAACGGCCAAAGATAGTCTAGCAGAAGTCGACAGCGTGATAGCACGCCGGGGCCAGAACTTTAGAGCCGGAGACTAGGTTAGTGTGTTGTGCGGTATGGCTCGTGGAAGAACCCATTAAAGATGGTGACTCCGGAGAGCAAAACGCCTGTGCGCACCAATGGAAGGGCCCTAGGGTGTGCCTTGCAATAGTCCCGACGCCAAAATGTGCTCTGGTCATGCCAAAAGAGCGAATCTGACGTTGCCGAATGCACGGGAGGCCATGGCTTGAAGGAGCATCCCGAAATAGCACCTATGTGCTATCAATGTGTTCATGCAGCTGTGATCACTCTAGCCCCAACATCACGCCGCATCAATCTTCCAAGCATAATCCTGGTAGACCTTGTCCTCAATAGTCTCCCGAATAAATTTCTCCAACCCTTGTTCCCCTCCCTCTTCATCCATAGTGACATCGCCATCGGCACTGCCGGCCAATGTGCCGCGACAGATTGCGGAGGCATGCTGATGAACTCTTTCCCATGTAGCGAAGTCGAATGTTCCCTGGCTTTCATTCAGAAGTAGATGGCCCTTGCTGGAGAATGCCAGAACGTGAAGAGATTTCGCGGTTGCCGCTTGGCTAACAGAAGGCTGTCGGATAATATCTCCTGACGACGTGACTGCCAGGATGGATGCGGTGAAGGTCATCGATAGGGGAACAGAAGCCGAGATTAGAGCCAGAAGAGCAGCATGGAGAAGAGCAGGAAGGAGAGTTAGATACTGTTGAGTACAGGCAAAGTCAGCCATGTTCACTTTCGCCTAAGTATACGATTCCACCACGATTGCAATAAACACTCACCGAATCTCCTCGACAGACACTCTCACCACCCACTATCGCCAATGTAAGGACAACGCCTCTGCGAGGATATCCCTTCTCTCGTCCCAGAATCAACCTTCCAAGCATAGTTTTCAGGATCCCCTCGACATATCTTTCACCAACACCACCAGGAGTAGTCCCAGGTTTCACAAAAACTTCGATAGTCGCCTCTTCAGGCTTCAATGCATCACGGCGACCAGGCAGCTCGACAGGAGCATTTACGGAACCTAGGACGTCGAACCCCGTCGAAGGACATTTGTAGGATGCCGAGCCGTCGGCGCGGCTAAGAGGAGTAAGGGAGGCGGTCGGCCCAACCATTGTACCTTGCGATGATTGCCGGTCGGAAAGAAGTTGAACACCTTAATAAATACCGGAGAAAAGCACCAGCTCCCTAGGAAAAGCGGATAATCGATGGGGGTTTGGCGTCAAAGCAGAAGCTGCTGTGTGGAGGGAGAGAGAGAGCGACGGTCTTCCGCCTGGAAATTTTTGGCAGCAAGATTGAACAATGCGGGCTGTTTCCCGATTGGCTGATCTGGCTGCTTGAATGGCCCGCTCCATCCCACATGCACAAGGTATGGCACCCACGCATGGCAGGGAACAACACACATGTGTCTAGAGAGGTATAATACATCTAACACCTCTACGATCTCGTCCTGTGCAGCTTTATTTCTTGTTTCTGCATGATACAGGCAGTAACAGAGGCGGTCCGGGCCCAAGATTCCCGCCGTATCCGCCGCCTCTGAACTCAAGAGGACGCATGGTACTGGCGACGTACTCCGAAGTAAGACCCAAGCTGTCGAGCTTGATCAGCGTCGTTCCGCTAGGCTTGGATCTTTCTGCTTTCAACACATGGATTAAGAGCACTCCAAAGTGTTACATCTTCAATCTCCAAGTGCCGAGAACATTGGCAAAGTGGCAGTGAATGACCGTCATGGCCAAGGATTTCCGAATCCATTCTGGGACTACTGCTCCACACACGGAGAAGGTTGTCCGCAAGAATCGGTTTACTAGGAGCTCTCAGTAATTGGCACCAGCTCACCTGCATTGGCGCCTACTGTATAGTTGTTACAACTCTTAGCCAATCTCTAAGGTTGATACTGTTTCTGGCCTGCATTGACGGCTCACGTGGTTCAGGGTATCTTTGCGGGATTCGCTCCCAGCGATATATGTGAGGATGTATGGCTAGCTCCCATCCTTGGGCTTGAGTAAGTATCATGACTTTGGCTCTGGGAACGAATCATAATGGGGTAACAATCCTTGTCGGCCTCGGCGAGGCTGTCCTCGGATCGATCGTCAACCAATCTAACGGCCAGCCACCCATGGCCCAAGCCTTTAGCGGCCCCGGAATTTGGTCTCACTTCACTTCCAACCAGTGTCGATTACACTGAGGTACGAATGAACTCGGCCAAGATAGAGCGATCCATCGTTTTCCAATGATATTCCATGCAGGAGATGGTGGAAGCATGGCACCCCCTCACGATCCTCAGGTCAACGCCAGGGCTTCATCCATACGTTGATTGTTATATCTTAGGACGATCCCCGCACTTCCATTCCTATACTAACTTTCACTTGTCTTTCAACATCTGAGACGCACAACCAATCCCATCATCATTCACTAAGGCTCGTAAGTCTGATATCAATTCATCAAAGGGGTTTCCCACGTCCGTACGAACCTTAATTGGATGGGCATTGAAACGTCTCCGCCTGATGTCGAGGAATCGACGGAGCCTCCTATATGTCCTTTTACGGACCGACACACTTCAATCTCAAGTAATCACACATGTGAAGTAAAAGCAGAACTCGGCGCGGACAAGCTAGAGTATCCTGCCACTCTAGAAGTCTCGACGCCACAGCCCTATAAATCGGCAAATGCTGCCTTTAACAATGATGATGAGAGCTCAGCTCACTGTGCGCACACACTCTCTCCTGAGCAACTGGCAACTCTGCTCCAGGTCGATGTTCAGTAAGTTCCGCATTTTCGGTCCTTGCTCACTCTGTCTGTTACCTCTCTCTGACTCAACTTTCCAGAAATGGCCTGTCGAGTACGGAAGCTGCCACTCGCTTGGAGCGGGATGGCCCGAACAGGGTGCAGGAGATCGAGGGCGTATCGACCTGGAAAATACTGCTGAGGCAGGTTTCCAATAGTCTAACTATAGTATGATCCTTCCTGCAGGGCCACACCCCGGTTTGTCAAACTTCAAGTTGCCCAAATGATACCAATATAAACTCAGGTTCTCCTCATCACTATGGCTATATCATTCGGTATCCATGACTACATCGAGGGAGGTGTGATTACAGCAGTCATCGTCCTCAACATTGTCGTGGGGTAAGTTTATATACCCTGGTTTTTGATGCCCTCAGACTGATCAATGTCTCATAGGTTCGTCCAAGACTACCGGGCAGAAAAGACAATTATGTCGCTGCATCGACTGTCCGCACCTGTATGCAAGATACTGCGAGACGGCCGCGTGGCCTCCGCCCCGGCGGAGTCTGTTGTCGTTGGCGACGTTGTTCAACTCACAGTTGGCGACATCGTTCCTGCAGATCTGAGATTGATCGACGGTACAAATGTATCAATGGATGAGGCCTTGCTAACGGGCGAATCTTTGCCTGTGAATAAGACCCCGCATATTGTGCTTTCTTCCTACCATATGCCCATCGGGGATAGAACCAACATGGCATATTCTGGGTGTAGCATGACACAAGGACGGGCAACCGGAATCGTCACTGCTACCGGAATGAAAACCGAAGTGGGCAGGATAGCTAAACTTCTCCAGGAGACTTCAGACGACGCCGACTCCAGTAAGCTCGTTCGGGCCGTCCGTCATGCCAAATCAACAGCGGAAAATGTCCTCGGTCTCGTTGGTACTCCACTACAGGTCAAGTTGAGTAAATTTGCGCTCCTTCTTTTTGCTCTCGCAGTTCTCTTGGCAATTATCGTCTTTTCTGTCAACAAGTGGGACATTGAAGGAGAAGTCCTGATATACGGAATAGCCATTGGCGTGGCCGTGATTCCAGAATCCTTAATTGCTGTGCTCACGATAACCATGGCGGTGGGTACCAAAGCAATGGCAAAGGGGAACGTCATCGTCCGGAAGCTTCAATGTCTGGAAGCTGTTGGCGGTGTCACAAACATTTGCTCTGACAAGACAGGAACCTTGACACAAGGAAGGATGATTGCACGTACGGCGTGGATACCAGGTGCTGGTACTCTGACTGTTCAGGATACCACCGACCCATACGACCCTACCAGCGGTTTAGTTCAATTGAACGGGTCTGACTGGGTTCCTGAAAAGCATGGTGATAACCTGGCCCTTTCTACTTTTCTCGCCACAATTTCTCTATGTAATATGTCAGTCGTCCAAAATGAGGAGCTATCTGGCTCCTCAAATGGTCGTTGGACTGCTGTGGGGGAACCCACCGAGGTCGCCCTGAACGTTCTGGCGCTGCGTCTCGGTTACGAGAAATCGACTGTACTGCAGAGAGACGGTATGCAGCTCCACACAGAGTATCCGTTTGACTCTTCTATTAAGCGGATGACAATCGTTTACAAAAACTCGGGCGAGAACATGAACGAGGTGTATACGAAGGGAGCCCCCGAAGCTGTTTTACCAGGTCTCGCCATTTCTGAGAAGGAAAAGGAAGACATTCAGTATGAAGCCGATAGAATGGCGGGGGAAGGTCTTCGTGTTTTGTGCATTGCACACAAAAGAGCACCACTCGGAGACGAATCCCAAGTGTCCCCACGCGCCATGGCTGAGGCCAATCTTGAGTTCTGCGGCCTCGTCGGGCTTTATGACCCTCCCCGTGGCGAAACCGCTGCGGCTGTGCGCAAGTGTCAGATGGCCGGAATCACCGTGCATATGCTCACCGGTGACCACATCAAGACGGCGACAGCAATTGCGTCGGAAGTGGGGATTCTCGGTCCAATGTTGGATAGCAGATCATGGCGCTTGGTCATGGCTGCTGCCGAGTTTGACGAGCTGTCTGATGCTGACATAGACGCCATTGAGCAGCTACCTCTTGTGATCGCTAGATGTAGCCCTACAACAAAGGTTCGAATGGTGGAGGCGATGCATCGACGTGGCGCTTTCTGTGTGATGACAGGCGACGGAGTCAACGACTCGCCCGCCCTGAAACGCGCAGATGTTGGCATTGCAATGGGCAAGAATGGCAGCGATGTTGCAAAGGAAGCGGCCGATATGGTACTCACAGACGATAACTTCTCGTCTATTGTGAAGGCAGTGGAGGAAGGAAGACGACTTTTTGATAACATTCAGAAGGTAATCTCGACTTGGCGGTTTTGTATGGCATGACTAACACCTGCAGTTCCTGATGCACCTGCTCATATCGAATATCGCTCAGGTGATCTTGCTCTTGATAGCTCTGGCTTTTAAAGATAAGCAGGGCAACTCGATATTTCCTCTATCGCCGCTTGAAATCCTCTGGGCCAACCTAGTCACTTCGTCGTTCCTAGCTTTAGGGTTGGGGTTGGAAGAAGGGCAGCCTGATCTGATGTACCGTCCACCACATGACCTGAAGGTCGGCGTCTTCACCAAAGAGCTTATCACAGACAAAATGATCTACGGTACCTTCATGGGATTTTTGTGCCTGGTGGCCTTTGTATGCGTCATCTATGGAGCTGGTGTTGGTATTTCGGACCTGGGAGAGGACTGCAACAATGGCTGGAACGAAACATGCAACGTCGTCTTCCGAGCACGTGCTACAACCTATGCCTCACTGACATTTCTTCTGCTGATCACAGCGTGGGAGGTCAAACATTTCTCCCGGTCTCTGTTCAATCTAGATCCTGATAAATACCCCGGCAAGCTCTCTGTGTTCCAGTCCATTTGGAGAAACCGTTTCCTGTTTTGGGCAGTGGTTGCCGGCTTCGTGGTGGCCTTTCCGGTGATCTACTTGCCTGCAGTCAACAGACTGGTTTTCAAACATCAAGGTATTGGATGGGAGTGGGGAATCGTCTTCGGATGTGTCGCTGTATACCTGGCGCTTGTGGAAAGTTGGAAGGCGATCAAGAGGGCTTACGGGATTGGAAGCGGGAAGAACGCAATGCTCACAATGATGGATGCTGAGATGAGAGCTGGTTTGACGCTGACGCCATCTACTCTTTTGTCGATGAGTGCCAACGCCAGCGTGGAGATGAAATAGAGGGCGTGGGAGCAAGAACTGGGATAGAATGTTGAAACAGAGCCTGAGGATGTTCAACCATTTTCGGCAGCTCCGACGGGTTCTAGATGGTGTTCAACACACATTGCCTTTGTCTTTTTTCGTCGACTAGATTCACTTGTTGACAATTCGTCTTTTGCTATATCGCAGATTTGCTTACCTTAGTTTTCGCATAGCGCTGATCCTTCAACTTACGATTGGTTGCTTTGAACATATATTCAATGGTGTCTCATAATGGCAAGGATGACAGACAGGTAAACTCAATAACCATAAGCAGTGATCGATGAAGGAAATCTATCTAATCTGACGCCGGTGACGCCACCTTTGAGCCCAGGAAAATAAATTCATCACACTGGCAAACTACATGAAGCCGAACCGAGATGTCCGTTATCGCCAAACCAACTTGCAGGCTGCAGATGTAGTGGGGGCGATTTGCTTACGGAGGATTTTGGATCCCAGCCCCAGCGAGTTTCCTGCCAGGTTGGCAATAATCTATCTTTCTCTGCATCTTCAAAGTGATCTCCCCGTCTCACTGCCATCTCACTTGCAGCTCCCAATCCCGCCATAATAATGAAGGTGCTGTGCCTTCACGGCAAGGGCACCAGCGGCGCCATATTCAAGTCCCAGACGGGTCCGTAACCTATCTACCCCGCTCGCCCTAGCTTATCAGCTGCCCGCAAGTTCGCAACTAACCCCCCTCTCCCTCCAGCAAGCTTCCGCTCTCACCTCAAAGACCTCCACATCGACTTCGACTTCATAGACGGCCGCTACCCCTCCACCGCCGCAGCGGGCATCGACCTCTTCTACCCCGCCCCCTACTACTCTTTCTTGGAAGATGACTCCCCCGAGGCGATCCAGAAAACCTGCATCTGGCTCAAGGGCCTCATCGCAGAACGCGGCCCCTACGATGCGGTGATGATGTTCTCGCAGGGATGCGCCCTCGGCACCGCGATGCTCCTCCTCCACCAGGCGCAGGACCCCACGCAGCCTCCGCCGTTCAAGGCGGCGATCTTCATCTGCGGCGGGCCGCCGCTGAAGCTGATTGAGAGCATTGGGTTTGAGGTTTCTGACGCGGTGAAGGAGCGCGATCGGGCGGGGAGAGAGGCGTTGGCGATGCAGGCTCATTCGGCGTCGATATTGGCGAGGGGGTCGGCGCGGTGGATAGGCGATGCGTCGGCGGGTGGGGCGGTGGATGAGGAGGACCTCCGGGGGGAGATCCGGGCCCCGTTTAAAGTGAGGATTCCGACGGTGCATGTTTATGGGTCTAAGGATCCGAGGTATGCGGCTGGGGTGCAGCTTTCGGGGATTTGTGAGCCGGGGAAGAGGAGATTGTTTGATCATGGGGGTGGGCATGAGATTCCCCGGACGGATAGGGTGAGTCGGACGATTGCGGAATTGGTAAGGTGGGTGTTGCTGGAGGCGGGTGCGGAGGAGGTTTTTGGATGGTAGTTATAGATATTGCAGCGGTGTTGGACATGTAATGTTTGGGATTTGATTATGAGCTTGGCTACTCGTCATTATCGAGATGATCCGACGCAGTCTCTATGGCCCTTCGTATGACATTCGCCGTCTTGGTCACCGCATCCTTGCTCCCTGAGCCAGGAATTTCATGCCCTCGATCGTGAACATACGTCCATTTCATATCTGACCTGCAGACGTCGCTCGCCATGGCCGCTTGGCCGGCACTCTCTTCCAATGCACCCCATACATGGACCGTGGGGATCTCAACAATACCCTTGACATCATCTAAATCCACATCTACAAACTTCCACCTCTGTAGTTCCTCATAGTCAATCGGCGGCCGGACGATCGAAAAGAACACAGCGAATCGGAACGGGCTGTCAACGCCATCTCCTCGGTTCTTTCTCCTGAAGACGTATATCAGGTACGTCAGGATCATCGTCGCCGCCTGACTGAATGCGACTACACCGTCGTATGGCCCCTCATCTCGCAGGTGTTGTTCGAAATGCTGGTAGATGGCGAGCCCACTCTGCGGGTCTTTGTCGTCGAAGTATGCGAAGACGGGTTCGTTGTCCAAGGCGATTGTTTCGACACCTGCAGAACCAATTCTCAGTTGTGCAGGGCTATGTATGAGAAGAGACCCACAGACCTGGGTACATGCTCCAAGGAATGGTGCCTTCCACGAAATCGTAGACGTGGCGGTCTGCTAGCTCGTACCTGATGGCGGCTGTTTCTGTCAGATTCGATCTGCATGAGAAGGCTGTTGTTCTACCTGTCTGCATCTCGAAGATCTTTGACCCTTGTCAGACTCGTTATCGATGATGTTGGGTTGGCTCGAAGCTTACCCGAGAATTGGTGCCTGCTCCATGGAGACTGTTCTCCATTAACAACTCGAGCAGTGCACTGGCTAGAGGATCAGAGGCACACTCACCAGAGAATGCGCATTTTGACTCAATGGAATTATCGTCTTACTTCCGGATGAGAAAAGATTAGAGGAAGCCAAAGCAAGCGATGAAAACCATTTATCAGCTGTCGCTGCGGTGGGTCACGTCGGCACTCATTTGCCAATTTGTCGAATTCCAAATAGATGGGAGGGTGCATAGCCAAAACTTTTGTAATATGGCCAATGATAGTGGTCAACTGCACGGGTGATGGGCTGCATCGTCGTAAGCTACCCCAGTTCAGGCGTCCTGCCGTGTCTGCGGTGGATGTAAGACGAACGATGGGTCTCGACAAGTGACAAATGACAGCCTCGCTTTACAACACCGGCCCACCAGTTTGATTTCCCTAGGATGTCATTAATCGATATTGATACAGTATATTAACCTGTTGACCGTCAGTATATTTAGATAGGTTCAGTCTATCCGTTTTCCTTTCTGACGCCGCTGCACTGACTTTTCATTATGGCCGGTAGCACATCAACTGACAGCCTTCCACCCTTAGCGGTGGTAGGCCTCTCCTTCAAGTTCCCCGAGGATGCAACTTCATCAGACTCTTTCTGGCAGATGTTGCTCGATGGCAGATGTGTTTCGACCGAGTTCCCTGCCGATCGGCTGAACATCGACGCCCACTACCATCGTGATCGCAACCGCCTCGACAGCATCTCGATGCGTGGAGGACACTTTCTCAAGGAAAATATAGCGACCTTTGACGCACCTTTCTTCTCGATGAGTGCTGCGGAAGCGGAGGCAATGGATCCTCAGCAGCGTATGGTTCTAGAGACCGTCTATCGAGCCCTGGAAAACGCAGGCCTTCCAATGGAGAAAGTTGCCGGCTCCAAGACGAGTGTGATTGCAGGCTCGTTCAGCGACGACTACTTTTTGTTGCAGACCAAAGATCCGTTGGACATGCCTAAATACACGGCCGTGGGCACGTCGCGGAATATGCTTGCTAATCGAGTTAGTTGGTTCTTTGATCTTCTAGGACCGAGCGTTGCGGTTGATACTGCATGTTCAAGCAGTTTGATCGCCTTGGATATGACATGCCAATCGATCTGGAGTGGGGACGCTGCTATGGTATGTTGACAGAAGGACAAATTCTCGTGGCTTTTCTTGCTAAAGCTTTGGTAGGGTCTGGCGATCGGAAGCAATGTGATACTAACCCCAGAATTGACCATGAGCTTGGACAATCTGGGACTGCTATCTCCGGATAGCCACAGCTACAGCTTTGACAGCCGTGCAAATGGATATGCAAGAGGTGAGGGAATTGGTGTCATTGTGATCAAGCGACTCGATAGTGCTATACGTGACGGAGACACCATCAGAACCGTTATAAGATCATCCTCTTCCAATCAGGATGGAAAGACACCCGGTATCACCCAGCCTAGCAAAGAGGCGCAGGTCCGCCTGATCAGAGATACGTACAAAAAGGCTGGGCTGGATATATCACTGACTCGATACTTCGAAGCGCATGGCACAGGTATTTATGTAATGAGACTCCAGGAAGTTCCCTCTCTGTTAACTAGAACTAGGGACCCCAATTGGAGACCCAATCGAAACGAGAGCGATAGGGACAGCTTTTCGCCGGTATAGGTCCCCCGAGCAGCCACTATACGTGTAAGTTCTGCCTGGCCATTCCGAGCGAAACCTATCCTAAGACGCTGTAGTGGATCTGTCAAATCGAACATAGGGCATCTTGAAGGAGCTAGTGGTGTTGCTGGAGTCATCAAAGTCATTTTAGCATTGGAGAGAGGCATCATTCCACCAAATAGCCGAAACCTGCAGTCACTTAATCCACAAATTGACGAAGGGTTCCTCAATTTAAAGGTTTGGAAGAGTTTCCGTCTTGAGTCGGCGGTCCTAACAGCTTTCGCACAATAGGTGGTACAAAAGGCCATTCCATGGCCCGAGAATGGCCTACGAAGAGCTTCCGTGAGCTCGTTCGGCTTCGGCGGATCAAATTGCCATGTCGTCCTGGACGATGCATACAATTCCCTTCGCCTTATGGGTATTGAAAACACCGGTCATCAGACGGTGGTCGTACCTCCATTACATGCAGACATTGGTCTAGTGGCGCAAGGGAAGCGTGGCTACACCATGAATGACCAAAGCTGCGAACTGACCGACGATCATGCCATTGGACAAAAGGAGAATGAATTTCTTGACGAGGAGGAAAACCACCAGCTTCTCGTGTGGTCAACCGCAGACGAAGACGGAATCAAGCGACTTGTGGGATCCTGGAAGCCATGTCTATCGGAAAAGCGTGAGTTCTCAAGAAGCCAGCGACATCAATATCTGCTCGACCTGGCATACACCCTCGATCAGCGCCGCAGTCACCTCCAATGGCGGAGCTATGCTATTGGAGATGCATTGGGGGATCTTGGAAGCCTCTCTGACAACTTTGCGCCTGCAATCAAATCTACCGACGACCCTCACATAGCGTTCTTGTTTACTGGAGTATGACTATAACAAACCGGAGACTGCCGAGGCTGACCGTTTATAGCAAGGAGCTCAATGGCACGCAATGGGTCGCGAGCTGTTACATCGGTATCCTATATTTGCAGACAGTCTCTCGAAGTCCGCGAAGTACCTGAAAACAATAGGGTGTACCTGGGATCTGCTAAGTAAGTATCCGTCTCATTCAGCCTGTAGCGATATGGCTAACAACCATGTCCAAGACGAGTTACAAAGGTCCGCATCTGATACCAACGTGAATAATCCCGCTTACGGCCAACCTCTATCGACTGCTCTTCAGGTCGCCCTCATTGATCTGCTTGAGAGCTGGGGGGTTATCCCGACGGCAGTTGTGGGACACTCATCTGGAGAAATTGCTGCTGCGTACTTCTCCCTCCCAATATATCTATTTATCTCGGTTGACTGACAAGAGATGAGACAGGTACTGCGCGGGGGGCATCTCAAAGCAATCCGCGTTGAAAGCTTCATACTACCGAGGCTTTCTGGCGGCCAAACTTAAAGAGCTTAGTTCAATAAAAGGTTCAATGCTTGCGGTAGGTCTATCCAAGGATGATACCCAAGAATATATCGACAGGATCCAAGGTCGGACACTGGTCGTGGCTTGCATCAATAGCCCTAGAAGCGTGACAGTGTCAGGCGACGCAGAGCAAATTGACGCCCTGCATTATCTGCTGCAGCAGGATGAGGTCTTCTCACGCAAGTTGGTAGTCGACGTCGCGTATCATTCGTTTCAGATGCTGGAAATCGCAAACGAGTATCAGTCTGCGATGGGAACGTTGGAGAAGCCGAGCTGTGAGAAGAAGAAGGCCCCGGTCATGTTGTCTTCTGTAACTGGAGACTGGGTCTCAAGTCTCGATCTGACAGACCCTGCATACTGGGTACGGAATATGGTGTCTCCAGTATTGTTCTCCGATGCTGTGAGCCGCATCTGTTCTTCTCCAGGAAAGCAGACCAGGAAAATCGATGGAAGCCATCGCTATCAAATGGCAATCAATCATCTCTTGGAGATTGGGCCGCACGCAGCATTGCAAGGTCCATGCCGAGATATACTCCAGAGCATCAACAAGCAAGCCGATATCCTTTATCTTTCACTTCTAGTACGGAATAAATCTGCTGTGAAGACCGCCTTGGACTGTGCAGGTCACTTGCATTGCTACGGCTACCCAATCAATCTGGCACTGGTTAACACAACTGCCTATGGTGGAACCAACCAAAGGCGAGTGCTCAGTAACCTTCCCGAATACCCATTCAACCATTCTACATCATACTGGCGCGAGAGCCGAAAAAGCAGGGGCTACAGATGCAGGAGATTCGGCCGTCTGGACCTTGTGGGTATCCCAGATCCAGATGGCAACCCAATGGAAGCTACCTGGAGGAACATCATCCGAGTCTCTGAGATGCCGTGGGTTCAAGATCACAAGATCAATAATACAATTCTCTACCCGGCGGCAGGCATGTTGGCCATGGCGGTGGAGGCGATCAAGCAGCTTGTTGAGCCAGACAAAGTCATTGTGGGCTTCAATATCAAAGATGCCGTGTTTTCATCTGCACTGCATATACCTACACATGCGGACGGCATCGAGACAAATATACACATGAAGCGCGTCAGAGAAGGCAAGGCAGACAGTAGCGGCTGGTACGAATTCCGGATATGTTCGTACGACAACAACACCTGGATTGAGAACTCCACTGGCTCTATTCAAGCCGCATTCGAAGCTGGCGAGATGGGACTGAATACCAATGGTCGAGAGGAGCGCGAGTGGCAGGAAGGTCTTGTGCAGTCATATCAGAATGCAGCATATACATGTGCAGAATCCATCGACGCATCCCAGTTCTACGAAGATATATCTGCCTGTGGCTACCATTATGGACCGGACTTCAAGGCAATTACAGCTCTCCGATGCGATGGAAAGCCCAATGGCCAATTTGTCTCGGATGTCCGCACCTACAGGTGGGTGGAGGACGCGAGCTCAGCAGTCGCTCAGCCTCATACGATTCACCCTACCACATTGGACGCCGTTATCCACATGATGGCCGGTATTGTGACGTACGGAAGCCAGAAAAAAAATGTGGCTGTTCCGACACGGATTGACCAAGCATGGATATCGAACAGTGGGTTGAGCCATCCGACAGCGGATAGTATCAAGGTGCATGCAAGTTCCCACAGGTCAGCCATTGGGGACGCTCGGTATTCAATGACTGCAGTTGATTGCGAAATGACGCGTGCACTCCTGACCATCAGCGGCCTTAGAGTCACAGCCCTGGAAAGCTCAGAGGGCGTTTCAGAAGATGGTCAACTACAGATGGAGAACCTGTGTCACCATATAGAGTGGAAGCCTGACCTCGACTTGCTGGAGAACGAGGAAATCCGAGCATTTTGTGCAAGTGGGGAGTCAATCAGCGAAGAACCAGTCCAGTACTTTACTGAATTGGACTTCCTTGTTATAACATACGTTGACAGAGTCCTAAAGTCGATCCCAGACGTCAAGATTGATCACCCTCCCCATATGGGGAGGTACGTGGAGTGGATGGTAGATCAGCAAAGAGCACTAGAGTCAGGCCACTCTCCCTTTAGCTCTGAAACATGGAGGAACCGCATGAAGGACGAGAGCTTCGTTAACGACATTCATGCAACACTCGAGAACACAAACAAGCGAGGACTACTTGTGAGCACAGTCTGTAGGAACCTTCTCAAGTTCCTTAAAGGAGAAATCGACCCCATTGTTTTCCTATTCGAAGGAAACTTACTTGATGACTCTTATTATGAAATGGTAAGCCAGGACGCCACGATGACATGCGAATGACAGTCAAATGACCATGACCTGCAGGTTCACTCTCTTCCACGTATTCGTCAATTCGCTCGGTATTTGGATGCTCTGGCGCACAAGAACCCACACATGAAAATCCTTGAAGTCGGTGCTGGAAGCGGCGCCATGACTCAACTTTGCCTTCAGGTCCTATCTACAAACTCGGAAAACGATGTCACGACGCCTCGCTATGGACATTGGGACTTTACGGATATATCTGGGTCATTCTTTCCGAAGGCACAGGACCTCTTTGCATCTCAAGGCACGCGGATGAGGTTCAAGACGCTTGATATCGAGCAGGATCCTGGGCTGGAGGGCTTCGAATGTGAAACGTATGACATGGTTGTTGCATTTCTGGTGAGTTTATGAGTTTGGAAATTGTACGGTTCGAAAGTAGGGACACGATCTGACCTGCCTGATATCTTAGGTCTTGCATGCAACAAAAGATCTGTCTGCGAGTCTGAAGAATGTCCGCAAGTTGCTGAAGCCGTATGATCGTTCCATCAACATGTCGCAACTGAATGCGAGTAATAACTGATACCATCTACTGCAGCGGGGGAAAGCTTGTACTCGTCGAAATCACCCGACCGGGTGCTATCCGGACGACGTTTGTCTTTGGCTTGTTTGAAGGATGGTGGCGAGGTACGTCTGTCTCTTCTATGCCCTGAAGCTGGAGTCGCACAAGATTCTCTGACGCTCTCAGGACTCGAGCCCTACCGCCAGAAGAATCCATGCGCGGACCCGGCCCAATGGGAAAGACACTTGAAGAAAGCCGGATTCTCTGGCTGCGATGTCGTGATCGACGACTATAGCCACGAGGACTGTCAGGAGGCTAGTCTAATTCTCTCGACTGCCGTTCATAATACGTCCGCGGCTGAAGAGTCGCCGAAGATAGATATCATCGTTGATCCTGCTAACTATGCGCAAGTAGAATTGGCCGGTGAAGTTGAAGCCCAGCTCGTGCGTGCGGGACTGGCCAATATAACGCAGACACCAGTGGAACATTTCCTGACAAAAGAAGATTCCACAAACAGTCTGGATATCATGGTTTTGGAAGGATACAGTCCCTACCTGTACGATATAAACGAGCAAGAGTTCAAGCGTCTTCATAGCTTGCTATCTTCTACGAGGAATCTTATCTGGGTAAATGGTGGGGGCGGACAAAAACCATGTCCCAAATATCGGCTCGTGGACGGACTGTTTCGAGTCCTTAGAGAGGAGAACCACAGGACAAGACTGACAATCCTCTCCCTGGAGCAGAAGGCGTCAATCAAGCACCAGGCACAACAGATTGTCAAACTAGCGCTCTCTGCCGTGACTCAGGAGCCTAGCATCGACACAGATTACACAGAGCTTGACGGCATGCTTCACGTCGGCCGCCTGGTCCACGCCACTGGGATCAATCAGGAAATTTCACCGAAGAAGCTCCCTCAACAGAAAGCATCACGACCTTTCGGTGCTGGGCCCCGGCTCAGACTTGAGATCGGCTCCCCTGGTCTGTTGAACACTCTCCACTTCGTGGAGGACACTTCACACCAGAAGCCACTCAAACCTACAGAATTCGAAGTTCAAGTGAAGAGTGTCGGCCTTAATTTCCGGGACGTCCTGATTGCACTGGGGCGGCTGGACAGTGAGGCGCTGGGGGCTGAATTCGCAGGGCTAGTTACAAAGGTTGGATCCTCATGCCGCAAGTTTCAACCGGGAGACAGGGTTCTGGCGTGTTATCCCAGTCGGCACGCAAACTATGTCCGTCTAGAAGAAAACATGGCCGTCATAAGAATTCCGGACACTATGCTCTCCTTTTCGGAAGCCGCAGCTTTGCCAGTCGCGTATGCCACAGCGTGGATCGCGCTCAATCAAATCGCTCGACTGCAGCAAGGAGAAACAATTCTGATTCATTCAGGTGCTGGAGGAACGGGACAAGCCGCCATCCAAATCGCTCAGCTCCTCGGTGCGAGTGTCTTCACGACTGTCTCCAATCAGAATAAAAAACGGTTCCTGGTAGAGACGTACAACATTCCCGAGAGCAATATCTTCTCGAGTCGAAACACGCTATTCGCGAAAGGAATCAAGCGCCTCACAAACAACAAAGGCGTCGATGTGGTTCTCAATTCGTTGTCTTCCGAGGGGCTTATCGCCTCCTGGGAGTCGATCGCACCGTACGGTCGGTTCATCGAAATCGGGAAGAACGATATCTTGTCCAACGCAAAGCTGCCGATGTTGCAATTCGAGCAGAATATAACTTTTGCTGCGGTTGATCTGGCCGCGATGACAATGGATCGCCCACACGTTGTGACGGCGGCATTGGAAACTATCTTGTCGTTGTTAAGAGAAGGGAAGATCTCCCTTCCGGATCCACTTCAAGTCTATGGCATATCAGACATTGAAGTTGCATTCAGGCGAATGCAGAGCGGCAAGAACTCAGGGAAGGCTGTTTTGGAGATGAGAGGTACAGACGAGGTACTGGTATGCTGGTTGCTCCCCTCCAAAGATGTGCGCAGAATGCTAGCTAACCAAGCATAGACCGTCCTGGAAACGAGACCAGAGTACCTCTTTAGTCCGGATGAGACATATCTCATCGCAGGTGGCCTAGGCGGCTTAGGAAGAAACATCGCTCGCTGGTTTGTTGAGAGGGGAGCTCGAAATCTGATTCTACTTTCACGATCCGGGCCTCAGAACCCACATGCTCACGACCTGGTCAGGGAGCTAGAAGCCAAAGGCGCAAGAGTTGCTACGCCCGCGTGTGACATTACCGACAGGGAATGCCTGAAAGCCGTCTTGTACGAGTTTGGTCAGACGATGCCTCCGATCAAAGGATGCGTCCAAGCATCGATGGTCGTTAGTGTAAGTTTAATATCTCGATATCAAGAACGTTCACTGACATCTTTGCTTTCATAGGACGCTCATTTCGAAGGTATATCTTTCGAATCTTGGAAAGCTTCTACCACGCCTAAAGTCCAAGGCTCGTGGAATTTACACCAGCTTCTTCCGAGAGGAATGGACTTTTTTGTGTTAATGTCGTCTGTTGCTGGAATATACGGCGCACGAGGAGCATCTGGTTACGCCGCTGGCAATACGTTTGAAGACGGCCTAGCCCGGTACCGCATTGCACTGGGCGAGAAAGCTGTGTCGTTTGACCTTGGGATGTTTCTGTCCGTTGGTGTCTTAAAAGACAACTTGGCACTCCGAGAAAAGATGTTGGCAAGTACTGTCTTCCAGCAGATCACCGAGTCTGATCTCCACGCGCTCCTGGATATCTACTGTAACCCAAGTCTGGGCGAAATTCCATTGTTGAGAAGCCAGACGGTGGTTGGAATGACACCAAAACTGCGGGAGAAAGGCATGACAACAACGGAATGGATCAGGCGGCCATTCTACCAGCATATGACATTGGTCGAAGGGACGGACGCTGGCATTCCCGGGAAGGCGGAGCATACCAATTTCGCTGCCCTCTTCGCAAACGCTGGATCTGTAGCCGATGTCACTGTAGCAGTGACAGAACAGCTGAAGAACAAACTCTCCAAGATGCTCTCATTACCTCTTGCTGATATAGACGTCGACAAGCCCATACACCAGTACGGAGTCGATTCCCTGGCGGCAGTGGAACTGCGGAACTGGTTCTCGAGAGAACTGCGTGCAGACGTCGCCATTTTTGACATCCTCGGCGGCGCAAACATTGCCTCTGCCGTTGGACTCGCAGTTCGGAAGAGTGACTACCGAAGAGCAGAATGGGGATCTTGACCGAGTTCGGTAGAAGTAGGGTGCGTGCGGAGAACAGCGTGGAGTCGTTTGTATAGCTAGGTCGGGGGATCAGCCCCCTTCACCTATGAAAGACTTGCATTCGGGGTTATAAAACGATCATCCCTGGCCAAGTACTGCTATCGGTCTCTGACGGCTATAGATGGGTGGGTTGGATGTCGGATATCTGCTGCGTCGGCTGTCGGTTTTTGACCTTCGGCAATTGATCGGGGCTTGAGTATACAACGCCATACTTTGTATAAGACGACGTCTACGGAACACAACCGGTAGCCCTAGAATATAGCTTGAACAGAATCTGAAGACAAAATGACGTTCAAATATCGTGTTCTTCATATAGGTGATAACATCAAGTACAACCACGATGTTTACCAGCGTTTCGCCTCAGAATTCGAAATCATCCAGCCCACGGCGGCAGAGCGCGAACGGGGCGAATTCATGCGCGCCTTGAAAGAACGTCGCTGGGGTGACTTTCATGCAATCTTCCGCCCTTTCTGGAATACAGGAGGTGAAATGGGCCGGTGGGACGCGGAACTCATCCCCCTCCTCCCGCCGTCAGTACGTATCATGGCCTCCGCAGGCGCAGGCTACGACTGGGCCGACGTAGATATCTTCGCACAGCATGGTACGCTTCCAACCCAGCACAAAGGCCAAACCACCTAGCTAACAGCGATGAAAGGAATCATCTACTGCAACGGCGCGGCCGCCTCCTCGGAATCAGTCGCCGACATGACCCTCTTCCTCATCCTTGCCGTCTTCCGCAACCTCGCCTGGTCACACCAGGCCGCGCACTCCTGCAACCCGCAGCGCTTCCTCGATGCACACAAGAACTCTCCCTTGACAGCACTGAACCCGCGCGGCCGCATCCTAGGCATCATCGGGCTGGGCCAGATCGGGTACACGATCGCCAAGAAAGCTTACGCCGCCTTCGGGATGCAGATCGCGTACAACGATCTAGTCCGCAAACCGGCCGAGGTCGAGAACGCCATTGGCGCGCGATTCGTGGGCGAGCTGGACGAGTTGCTGGGGTTGGCGGATTGCGTGGTGGTCGCGACGCCGTTTGCGGGGCGGACGCTGATCGATGCGGAGAGGCTGGGGAGGTTCAAGCGCGGGGCGCGGTTCATCAATATCGCGCGGGGATCATTGGTTGATGAGGAGGCGCTGCTGCGGGCGCTGGATGAAGGGCAGATCTCGGCTGCTGGGCTGGACGTTCATGCTGAGGAGCCGTATGTGCATCCGCGGCTGGCGAGGCATGGCCGGGTGATAATGATGTCGCATAATGCCGGGGGTACGGTTGACACACATGTGGGGTTTGAACGGTTGGCGATGGAGAATATTGAGGAGTTTTTGCTGAGAGGGAAGGCTTTGACGCCAGTGAATCTGCATTTGATCAAGACGCCGAAGAGTATGCTGTGATTGATTGCTTAGGTGCTTGCTTGCTTGCGTGGCTGGATGCACTGGTAGACTAAGATGTTGCAGCGGTGTTTGGAGTATTAAACTTGACTTTTGATGAATTCGTCATCAGGATCCTCCTGGGTCTCGTCTGAAGTATGGTAGATGTAGCATGCGGGAGGAACAAGCCGATGGATGAAGATTCAGGAACCAGGATTCGTGTTGGTCCAGAGTCTAGACCTGGCGAACAGGGATACCCACCTATTGCCCGATTAGGTAATTCTACGCCTGGTCGGGCGTTGCAAGGGTCGTGGCGCGGCTTTCACCTCATTTCAGATCGAGATATTATTATTATTGGCTAGATGTACTCTATTTTATTGAGAAACTTCAAATTCGTCCTTCAGGATAGTCATCCCAGACATCATCTGGTTCGATGACGATGAGTATATTGGCGCGGAGGTCTCATTTCCCTCCGGTCCAGTGTGGAAGCTGATCTCCAAAATAAGAGAACACGCCTATTACGAATCTCAGGCAGATTGTGAGGACTTTGGTATTCAATCTGAGGCGCGTGGAGTGTTCGTCTGCTCCAAGATACCTGGAAATGGCCCACCTGCAGCTGTCATTAAAATTCGTTTGCAGTGAGTGTTACAATGAGACCACGACAATATATATTAAGGTTGTCTGATGGTTAGGATTCCATGGTTCAAGACAGCAAGAAAAACGCCCGAGGTCCGCGCTGAGCAGGCTACTTCAGAATTTCCCAGCAGCTGGAACTCGGAAATTGAAGCCTTGTCCCATTTGACAAAGGCCCGCTGCTCCAGCTCCCCTGCTTTGCCTGCCTGGAAGGCAGATAAACAATCTTACAATGAATGGGTCCCAGGGGGCTACAAGCTGAGTATATTAATGGAGAAATTACCAGGGTCTGATCCCTCAGATTCATTTTTCACTAGTCAGATGCCCCTTGTTGAACGGGATTGCTTGCGGGTGGCTTTCAAGGCAGCGTGGCTGTGAGTATTTGCTCTGATTTTCAACATGTTCAATCAGAAAGACCCCAGCTGGTGCCTCCTCGCCATTTAGGTCATGGGGAAGATAAGCTGATGGCTATTTACGCTGAGACAGTCCGTTGCGGAATACTGCATGCAGATGGGGCAATACGTAACCTCGTTTGGGACAAGGAAGCTGATAAATGGTGGGTCCCCTTAGGGACTTCGTCTAGACAAATTTCTAACTCTGTGGCCAGCTACCTGGTTGATTGGGAACACTGGCACTTTGCAGATGAAAAAACTGTTTGGGAAGACCGTTTCTACATTAGCTGGAATCTCGCACGAGAAGGACCGTCGCACAATCTTTTTAATATGTCTGATTGGCGCCTGTGATATCGATGTATGGAGTCGTAAACTTGTAGTGGCCTTAGTTGAGGCCTTGAGAATGAGATATGAGACTCTTCACCAGCCGTCCTTGATGTCAGCGATGTCAATGGTCAGCGCATTCCAGGTAGATTACGAGCCTCGAGAGACATAGAGGGCCAGTTGAACCGGATTAGTCAGGCTATTAATGCCTTCGTCGAATCCCAGTTGATTCTAGCTAGTCTAGTGCATAGTTCTACCAGGAAAACGTATCTTCATAAAGATCAACCAACCGCCCATTCTGACGTTCTCGAACGGCCTGTCTCACGTCGTCGCCCAGTCCTCCCGGGCCGCAAACACTGACGGCCATCGCACCAACCTGCTGCGCCATCTCGACATCTACCACTTCCGCAAACGATGGTTTGCCGTACTTGATGCTAATAGACACTGTTGATGGTGGTGATTTGGTCCAGGGGCTCTCGTCGGATAAGTATTCGTCTGTGGTATACCCTTTCGCTGTCACGTAGACTTGAATTGATAATGAGAACTCGGGAAGCTGAAAGTATGAGGTTTGCTTGCACTCCTTCGGGGCTTCGACGGCTGGATGGTCGAGTAGAGAGGCCATCCACGGCTGGATCCAGTCCAGATGTTCTAACTGGGGTTAGACCATGTTCCTTTGCTCTTTGACCTGTAGAACATACCTAGGTGGCGCACAACCCATACCAATGTGACTCTCCGCACTGCCATCGATCGGTCGGAGAAACCATCGGCAAACTCACGCAGGTAAGAAAGTGGGTGAGTTATCCCTATTCCCCCTGCGATGAGCAGTACCGTACCATAAGATGCAAGCGAGTGAAGGCCCCCTGTGTCCCCCTATGTAAGCATATGATAGATCTCCCACTCGCAAAAAGGAATAGAGCCATAATGCATACCGAATGGCCCTTCTGCCAACGCAGTCGCGTTAAACTTTCCTTCCTCCGAGCTGTGAACCTTCCTCAAGAGCTTGTTGGTAAATCCATCTCGCCGCTTGATCAGGAATGACATGGTAGTTCGCTGCGGTCCCCCCAGCAAGACATTGAACGAGTCGCTTGAATCGCGCTTTTCGCTGGTAGTCATTCGATCTGAGGATGTCCATGCCACGGAGAACGGATGCGAGGTCCATAACCCTAGCGACGGGATATAGAGGTACATATACTGTCCGGCCTTGAATTTCCAGGGACGCGACACGGCAACCTCGACACGGGCGACGTCTCCAGGCAATAGTTCCACGGTAGCAGAAGTACGCCGTTTGCCGCAATTCCGCCAGATAACGCTGACGAGACGTGCAATCCTCTGGAGAGAAGCATGAGTAGTGCACACTTGATGACCAAGGGCAGATACTCACATCAAGACCCCAAAGGATCAACGTGGCCAAAAGAACCCTCTGCTGGGCCAAGCCACGCAGATGATACCAAAGCCCAACAAATGCCATGACTGCGAGGAATATATGAAAATGAAGAAAGGCTTCGTAGAATGCATGCCGAATTGGTGATACCGATTGAAAGAAAATGACTACAAATGCAATAAGAGCCTACATCGACCGCCGTTAGCAATGCCAATTAGTAAACCATTCGCCGAGACGGGTCACTTACAATCATTCCATATACATAGAAAGGCTTACTCCAAAGTTCGTTCGTGATCGCGTCCATAGATACTGTTTCCCTTGTCAGCAACGGCCATCATTCAAGACAGCTGAACCACCCACCCTGCGCGGCCTGCGCCCCGATGACACAGCCCATGTGAACAAGGGCCCCAGCAATCATGATCCGTCCGACCCAGCGGTGCAGGAGATTGAAAGTGTCAAAAGAAATGCCCAGAAGTGGGATGAGGGGATTGTTCCGACCCGCGGTCAAGACCAGCCCAGGTGAGTTCATTACTGCCAGATGTCCGGCGGCATACTTTAACTGGTACATCTTTTCCTGATAGTCCGTCCACCAGTCGACTAGGACGAACAAGAAAAGCAGGTTGGTCGTGATATATCCCAGAACTAACGTAGCCTCCAGTCGTAAGGGTATGCTTCCCATATGAATCCTGTTGAGCAGCTGAAATTCGCGACTGTGCCGTTTTGAAAACAACGGTGCATAGAGTACATGTTTCTTGATCCAGGCAAAGATGGTGCTGGTCCGCGAAAACTTGCTCTGGTCATCTGTCTGAAGAATCTCGCGTAAACGACGGCGATGCTGAACCCTTATGACCACCCGACACAGGAATAGAACGGTGAAGACCCCGCTGAGGACAAACAGAGGTGTCGCCAATACCGGGTTCATAGGACGATGAGGGTAGCCGGGGTGGGAGTGGTCTACCCCTGGTCCTCCAAGTTCTACTCCCATTTCCTGAGCTCAAAAGAAACATTCAAATCACAAGTTGAATGACGGACGAACGGAGTGGATCGAAGTATAGCAGCGGCAAAAGCTGCACATGCGCTTCCAAACTGGCGAAAAGGCCGCGAATAGAAGACAGTTCTTGCAGAAGTTAAAGCAGTCAAATCATGGACACAAAACACCAGGCCGTGAACAATAAAAATAATCCCAGCCATGACGTGAGAGTGCTTCTACAATGACCTTTCCTCCTGATGCCGTCATCCACCATCTCACAGTCATCATGGAATACGTAGTAACGCAAAGAGTCACCCAACAAGCTACAAGGAAGACTGATGACAAAAAGATCAGCGTCAGTGAAGCAAGCTAGTGCAACCATGGAGAATGTCGGGAGTTGATGTCTTACTCAGCTGAGCTTCGCTCTGGAATGTGAGAGACTTGGAGCGTGGAGCCCGTCTAGATCATAGCGGAGGTCCCTACTATTGTCGGGCCTCAAAACGAACCAAAACCCTCAATCGAAATTCAATGACTAGTCTTACACAGCATTGTCAACAGCTGGGATTTCTGGTCAAGTTATTAGCCGATGTCTTAGACTTAGATTGAATTATTGGAGTCTGCGGATGGGCCCCTACTCTCCGATGGAACGGTAGCTCCGAAAACGGAAAGTCATGCAGGATCGCCAGATTCCGCGAATACCGAAAGCTTGATTGCTCGCCCCGAGCACAAGTCTTGCTCCATTGTTCGGCAAGAATTGACGCTGAAGATGTCCACGGCCTCGTCATCTTGCAGGTTCTGACCCTATGACGCAGCAGCTGCCTACCAGCCTGAGCTTATCACGAGATGACATTCCTGTCATACGTCTCTTCTGGTCCACTGTAAAGCAATCGAAGATGTAGCTCGCGGCTGCTCGCCGAGCTCTCTGGCCCGCAGGGATCCCTCTATTCACCACCATGACAGTCTAACCAGGTTCACTCTGTACTGAGAGTTTCTAAGCCACAGACGTCGAATCGTCATCCTAATCATACCAGAGCATTCACATAGCAGTAAAACTCATGATGTAAGCAAAGAAAGACCCTTTACTGGCTATATTTGTTGTTGCAAAACGAGATGGGGGATGCAACGAGCCAATATTGCAACGTTGCTGATTCAGAATCGTATGAAAAGGCCTAGACAACATGCAACGCGCGCTTATATGGAGAGTGAATCTCCAGTCTGGAGTCGAAGAGCCAACAAGACTTCTTGTTCTGAGGTCAATGATGTCGGTAGGCGAGCGTGAATACCACCGTAGTCTCGAGAACAAACTATAAAAATACTGCGCGGAAGAGCGACCCGAATGCCACCTCAGGGAAGAGCAAAGACTTCATCACGATTGATAGCCTCTATCAATATAAAATTAGCGAAACGCCCCAAACTATCGTAATTCAGCACTTGATGAATCCAAGAGAGCATAACTTGTTTGATAGCACACGAAGAGTGGGACGTTGAGTCTGACTGCCGTCGAGTGTCGCCAGGTAGTTAGTTAACTAGTGTCACCTTTGGTTAGTCATCAGGTAGAAAGGAACCATTCATGATATCACCGAACCATAGACCTTACCGCCGCCATGATCACTGGCCCAGGGGCATACCCGACTTCAGAGCCATGGCCCTAGATGCGCGTGCGTGAAGATTCAAGTCCCCATACTCCGTACTGAATTTCTCTACTGGCGATTGTAAATTCCCTCGTAACTCAGTAGAGGATCTTTTCGAAATGAGATAAAATAATACTATCGAGGGTTATTTGGGGAACACGCGTCGCGAATAGCTTCATGCGTAAGTCCAGTCCCATAGATGCTGGAGTAGAGTCTGATTCTTCAATGACGCAAATTTCATGTCATACAAGATAAGGTGTGAAGACTGGGCAGCCACGAGCGCCCCTTCCCCGATCGATGTAACCCTGCCACATTACATCTGAGATCCGTATCCATAAATAAATAAACAGGAAATGAGGATTATTCATGAGTATCATGCATTTGGAAGGCACATCTTGGTTAACATGACAGAGACCTGAGAGAAGACCTTTCAGAAAAGACCCACCGAGAGAGAAACGCCTTGTAAATGGAAATTTTTCTATCCAGGGATATTACGGAAGAAGAATGCAAAGCCGAAAAAAAGGGATCGGCTCCAGTGCTGTGTGGTAGATGCATGAGCCCCAATCCAGACCAGATGCTTTGCCAGGTTGACTGTTCTGCTCGCCAGCTTCCAAGCTTCTGGCGGTAGCGTCATCATCACTCTGACTTATCGGAGAGGACTGGATTTTCGGAGGCTTCTTCACTGTCGCCAGCGAGACGTCTCTTGGCGTCAATGGCCTGTTTGGCTTTAGATTTCTCCTCCTGGACACAGGAATAGTCGGCCACATGCACACCAGCTGTCTGACACAATGACGTGCATTCAGTTTCAATCACTTTGACAAGGTTTGATGTGAAGCCGTAGAAAGCCGGGTTATAAGCATTGCGAGCCCAGTAAATAAGCTCGGAAGCAACACGGCCCAAGTTGGGCATCGGATGAGGGATGATATTATTGTTGCGCTGCGAAGCGCCATCTTCATCATCATCTTCAGATGACAACATGTCCGATGCCTTGGACATCGGGGAGGGTGGCGCCGACGAATCTGACGAAGCAAAGTAATCGATGTCTGACGCCAAGATATGGAGAAGATGATATACCGCAGCAAATTCGAGGAGAGTAAGCTCAACTGGGTCAAGGGGCAGGCCATTAAACCAATGGATCGCTTTTTGTACTGTGAACGCTGCTGGTAGAGAGGTATCGGCAGTTGCTCGAGCCTTGAAGATCGCCGCGATCATGGCGCATCGGACGGCCGTCGAGATCTCCTCGCGCACGGATATTGGTAAAGAAGAGTCGAGAAAATTAGAAGCTTGGTTTTGTTTGTTCTTGCCTTTGTCCTTCGGGAGTGCGGCAAGAACGCTTCCGATGTTGGCCACGCGGTCCCGTTCAAAAAAGACGGCCTTCATGACCAGCGCGCGCGTATGGGCTGCAGATGGCTGGGGCGCTACATCAAGAGCGAGCTTGATCTTGGATTTGAAAATATCGCGGCTCTTCTTCGCGTCGGGCCCACCGGAGCTCGCCTCGAAATACCTGAGAAGCGCCCTTTGAAGCAAGTGACTTGACCACCACGCGGCAAGAGCATCCAGTGAGGATTGAATCGCGGGGTCCTCTTCGACGACATCCAGCAGCGCTTCATCATCGTCGGTTCCTTCTTGTGTTGGACGATTCCAAGTCAGATTTGCTGCTCTCTGGATGATGGTATCAATCATGACGTCGTCACAATCAATCTTCAGCAAGGTGGCCAAATGGCTCGGCAGGGCATCCGGATGATTCTTGGGTAATGCGGCGTTCATCTTGCGCGCGAGGTCCCATTGATACCTGGCTAGACTGCGGGCAACATCATTCGATACGTTGAATGTCCACGAACCAGGCTCACCGACCCGCCACATCAGAATGCGGCAGTGGAGAGCTTTCAGCATCATCCTCATCGGGCTTCGAGGGAGTGTTCCTGCAGCAAATATCGTAAGGACCAGACGGCTTTTGCTGATTTCTGCATCGCCGCCGGCCAATTGCGCATCGATTGCAATATCCCAAGTTTTCACGCGCCCTTTCTCATCTTCTTCGGTGACGCCAGTGGCCAAAGAATACAGTTTCCATCCTAGTAGACACCGCAAAACGTATTCAAAGCATCGAGATGTAACAACGTACCACTCGTGGAAGAACCTATGGCGTGGTACACCGACCCGTTGAATGCTGGTAAGCCAGGCTTGTCGTCTGAAGTTGCATGACGAAAGTGTAACATCAGAAGCGATTTTGGAGGCGGAGTATTGCCGCCTCGGATCTGAATTAAACAGGTAGACGAAGACAATGAAAGCGCTACCAACGATAAGAATTGCAAGCAGTAGAAAGTGGGAAATTGCGCGCGCGTGCCAGGACGACCAGAAGTACTGAAACGCTGCGCTTGAGTAAACCTGTGACGGCAGCTGAACTCTATTCAACAAGTTCAAAGGTACCGCCAGCAGCCCCTTTGCCGTTGATTCTGTTTTCTTTTCTGTGCCGAGGCCTTCAAGTACCATGAGCCCGGCGAGGGCGCCCAGCATGTACTTATTGGGAAGGTGCGAGCGCATACGTCCTCCGCCAGATTGAGACGAGTGACTGTCGGTCTTCTTATATTGGATGTACGATTGCGAGTAGGAGCTCTCATTTGAACCGGCAGCCCTCATACGTTTCCAAGCATCCGGAACTTTGATCAATCCTTCGGGAGGGTGTGAAGAAGTCGGAGAGTGATCACTCGAAACGTCCTCCGCGTGCGAGAACACACTCGGGGATGAGCTCGCCCCTGACTCTGTAGATACGGTGCAGTCGCTGGGTGATGACACCGACGCCGCAGAGGTAACAATCTGATCAGCGGCCTTATCCAACTGACGTAACCGGATTTTCAACGCGGTATTCTCTTCCTCCAATCTCTTGTTACGAATCTCGAGATGGCGGATGTACTCTGTCGCTTTCGAAAGGATAGACGCTTTGTTGAGTTTGCTGGCTGAGGTGACACCATCATCGTCATCATCGCCGGAGTTGCCGTTTGCCTGCTTGTAGGAGGCCCGTAGACTCGGCACACTGTCTCTTAGCTCAGCAATTTTCTCGTTCAGATTGGCTCTGTATCTCTTCTCGATGACATTATGCGCTCGTTTCTTTGATGGCGCCTGTTTAGCTTTGAACATGCTTGTCATCGCAGATCCATCATCATCGCTTCCAGTCTTGCGTTTGCGGCTTGCACCGGTCGACGAGAGGGGAGAGTTAGAGTGGACTGACAGTGGCCCCGCACCAAGATGATCTGGCTGAGGGGATACATTATTATTCAGATCTCCGCTCGGGAAAGATCCGAGCGAAGGTCTTTTGAAATCTAGAGATATATCAGGTGAGAAGTCTTTGTGCATGGCATCAGGTGCCTCCCGTCCGGAAGAGGCACATGGCGATATAAAAGCAAGGTCAAATGGGGAGCTAGGCGAAGCATTTGCAGTTTCTGGAAATGCTTGCTCGTCATCCCATCTCATCCACTGTGTCCAGTCCTGACTGGCATCGTCTGTACTTGGTTGGTCAACTGCCATGGAGTTTCCTTGAGATATTCTCCTCGTAGATTCGAGAGGCGAGAACAACTGGAAATCCCCACCAATGCCGGGGGTGGACATCGTGTTTCACTGCTGGTCTTGGACCATCAGATGTACTGAGTATAGCCTTGTACTATATTGAAGACAAGATTGTTAACAATGATAGCTATAGATGAATACCTTGATAAGACTGCGTACCTGTCAAGACCTGAGACGGAGGGGTTCAAAAAGCCGGCTAACTGCGGGTTTAAGTTCAAACGATGATTGATGATCGCCCAAATCGAACACGCTAATCAGGAGACTAAAACTCAATTGTGGAGTCAAACCTGAATGTTGGTGCAGGCTGCAAAGATATGGCTAATTGCAATGATAGAAGCCACACATTTCATACAGGAACAGGTGCAGGGTGTGAAGGCAAGAAGCTGGCTGAACACTCTCCTGAGAGGTGTATGATCAAGTCATGTGAGATAGACCTGACTCAACACTGTAAGGGGCCGAGGCTAGCGTTAGATGAGGATCTTATCGTCGCGTTGGGCTGTTGGTTGAGAGAAAGCGTGATCGTCGTGACTTCCAGCCTTCCACATGCAACCCCACAGTACTGGTGGTATCAAATTTCAAGTTCTTCCCTTCTGCATGAATACTGCAGAGCAAGCCACCTGAGCAACTCAACAGTAACGAAGGCGAATCTGCTGAGTTGAGTAGTAAGCAGTTGTATCGACACCAATCTCCTTGAGCTGCAATGTACCTTAGGAAACGAGTGGCTGCCTGTGCCTGACTTTGGGGCAACATGGGAATCTCGGCCGTGGCTCGGCGGAGCACATCGTATGATCGCGGGAAGAAGCGATTCCGGCAACCCGACTGGTGCGTTTTTGTATTACCTGTAAATTTGCAACACTTGTTTGATTTCGCTGTGTTTTGATACTACCCAGACTGTATTTTCGTGTAATGTTACCTGCCTTCTTGTTTGGGATCTTGACCAATCGCTGTCGAAGCCGTTTCATATTCTTACATCATCGCAATCACTTCTATAAATAACCAGGTCTATTGAACTATCCTTGGAGTATCTGTATTTGACTCCATTGGAACGGTATCAACCTGGAGATAATGTGCAGAGTCAAGACATTGACTCCGCCAAGGTGTCGCACATATGTACAGGACGTGCTTGAGCCACCGATACGTACGCCAGGGCCTATCACCACCCCGAAGTCCATCAACAATCACAGGCACATCAATGCTTCTTATATTTGGGATACTCCGCGACCCAAGCCTTGATTTGCGCCACTTCTTCATCAATCACCTTTTGAACGCCGGCATTCGCCTCCCCATAGACCAGCCATTGATCTGAGCAATGCATTCCATCCGGAATCACATGTACTGGCACATGTTCTGTGGACTGAAGAGGTCCTCCGGGTCTGAATTTGGATGAAACTGAGGCGTCCCTCCAGGGATCGAATTGACTATAGGAATGTTAGCTTTTATCAAGCGTTACGGGTTAGGTGACGAACCCATTTGTCCACATCAGACGTGTTGTGTTGGTCAAGTCCCAGCCCTTGGTCCACTTATTCACGTCTTCAGCGGTCTTGTCTTTGGCGCTACCGAATGTATAGCCGTTGACTTCTGGGAAGTACCCGTAGCATTGTCGTTGCCAGTACTCCGCCGAGACCATCCTGGAGACAATGCTGAACTCATCCTTGGGTGCACCACTACAATCACGGGGATTAGCAGGCTACCGGCTTCCATGTGATTGGTATCATACTCTTGCCAGTAGAAGAGAGGTTCATTGCATAAGAACCACATCCACTGCTTATTGATGGTGTTGTTGACGGCCGTGTCGGTGTATATGGGGCTGTCAAACTCATATGAGTCGTAGCAGTCAACTGCGTATTTGTCGGTCCAATATTTGTATTTGGCGCAGGCTATTCTGGTCAGTCTCTGAGGGGGCTCGAGTACGTATCCAAGGGACTTACATCCAGGTAAGTACGTTGAATTGAACCACGACGCATAGCCTTGCAGTGCTTTCTCCAGGCCGACGCCTTCCGGTCCAGGAACGGACTTTGCCCCCGGCGTGACATTCTAATACCGCGTGAGACGACCATTCACACAGTCGAAGCCTCGAGTTGGAAAAGGGCCTCACCTCTACCGCATCGCAAAACTTATAAAAACGGGAGTACCCCGAGACGAAATTCATATCCTGCCAAAGCCATGGCCCGTTCGTAATTGCTCTGAGACGCATTAGCATCAAGGCATGATCCACCTTTCAAAGAAGGCAACACAACATACGCTGCAAAATCGTCAAAGTGCTTGAGGCCTCCCATCCCGAACATCTCTTTGATTTCCTGCTGACGCTCGATATCCCCTGACGCGTAGACATGGTCAATATACTTCACCACGCGATTGACATCCTTGCTGCAGTTCTTGGGCATGCCCTCGACAACGGGGACGAAATATTGCCACTACGTATGTTAAAATGTGCTTTGTTCAAGAACGTCTTGCCATCACGTACGAAGTCATAGATGGCCTGCACAGGCGCACTCGATGCATGGTACGCCCAGAAGGTCCCTGGAGCAATTGATGCCGTCCATGCGGCTAGGGCACCGCTGTAGGATCCCCCAGACATCACCCATGGCTTCCATGGAACATCAGTCAGCATGCGGATTGCGTGGTGGTCCATTCTGAGGCTCTACTCACCGCGTTATCAGCGTTGCTGCTGTGGTCATTGTCGAACGGGAGATTCACGGTCTTTGCAAAGTGAACAAGGTCCTCAATCGACTGCTCCAGATTCAGGTACTGGAGCGTCTCGGCCGTCAAATCGGGGTATGGTGATGAGGCTCCCCAGTAGCGATCTGGTGACTTAATGAGCACTTTGCGAAAGCTTGCAATCCCATTTCTGATCAAAGAACTCACGCTCAAGCAGAATAACCGCACCCCCGATTTCTTCAGCAAAGCGTCCAACAATAGTCTCGTTGGTCAGGAATCCGTCGTAGCCCGCAGCGTCCGATTCCCCCGGTGTAAACAAAACTACCTTTTCCCACAGTCAGCGGCACACCACAAGCACTAGCCACCAACAGAACACCGAACGGGAAGTACGCACAGGAGAGCCCGGACCAGCCCAATATTCCGGGTTATACCAGTATCTCTGGGAAAATGTCCCCAGACCAGGGTTATTATGATCAATATACTGCTCGAATGTCGCGTTTCCAGAGCGCAAGGCAACTTTCGCTTTCAGCGCAGGAATCAAAGGCGCCCTGGGAATGAGGGCAGACGCCAACCCAAAGAGACAAGACGCAGCAAGCGTCAGCGAAGCAGCAACAGTCCGCATCCTGGCAATCAACCTTCCGTAATCTGTACCCTCGGACTACAATCACAGAAAGGAATCGAAAACAAAGAAGAAAGGACAAGCCATTCTTATACCCAGTCGCTGTGCCGCCCTCGGCTCGATATCACTCTAATCACCTAGTGAGTACAAGGTGAGGGGAAGCAAGCAGAGCATGCAGCTACTAAATACAGACATCAAGGCGAGACACAGAAGTGCTAATTAATTGCATCTCGCTAGTGCTGCAACCATTCTACATTGCAGGATTCGCTCTTAGCAATTAGCGCGGTTGGCATGTAATGTAACGACAAGCACTCCCCTTGCAGGGCTAGTGTTGATCCAATCGGTCAATTTACATGATTTGGCAAGCATTGCGCTGGTTATCGCAGTGCGGACTGATTCCGTTACAGTTCAAGGTGTAGAAAAGTTCGATAAGGTCATAACTCTTAGATACCTAGGGTAAGTTGAGACCTCGATGAGTTAAGGTCCTCCAGAATATACTAAGGTGCAAAACTGAGTAAGGTCTAACCACTACTTTTCATCATCATCAACCACCAATCTACCACCCCAGTTTAGGCCATTGGGTGGTTAGTAGTCAGGGAGCAGGGTAAATATGGATTACAAATAGAGAATCTCCCTTTAAGGTAGGAAAACTGTGTTTCTAAAAGGTTTTTATATAGCAGTAAACCTTGACGAGTCCCTTCAAATCCTTCAGGATCTGAGACACTATGAACAGATTTCTTTGCAGTATCTAATTTGAGACCTTGCTGCAGTTTTCTAAGACCTTACGGGCCTGCATGTCTGAGCAGGCCGACTGGTCACTGATCCCTTGACACGTGTCGAGTAGGTTGATTTTCTGTATGTACTGGTCAATTCGTTGAGGCGCTTCATATGCGTATTGTTGCTCATTCAAAGAAATTCAAGCTCAACTCAGAAAGGGAGATGCAATCGCAAACAAACAAGGGAGAATGGCATACAAGCAGGAGGCTACGGATACAGCATGCCGCCCCGCTTGGCGATCAACAAAACAAATAAGGTACCCCGGCGGAGGTCCGTGGTTGCGTGATAACGATAAGGGGATGTAACCCTCTGAGTAATCGAATTCGACAAACTTCTGCTTCGGCACGCGGACACAACTAGTTCATTCATTACTTAAGTCATTACTTAAGAGTAAGAGAGTCTAGACTTCGTGATTTACATATACACCGTTGCAAACGAGGACAAACTCGCAAACCGCGACTCCGACGATTCCAGCTGTCTACCAGCCGCTCTCCAATCCCCAGGCCTTAACACGGAATGAAGTCTTCTTGCTCAGATCGCTGCCAGAGACCGTCAGGGTATCCAGCGGACGAGTCGGGTAAAAACTCATTGTTCCGGTTTGAACACCCTCAGCGAGGGAGACCTCGAGCAGCGAGCGGTCAATGACACCGGAGAAGGTGAATTTGTCGTCGTCGAAGGACTTGACGGTCGTGTTGAAGACGGGCCAATAGCCGGTGCTGTTGGCCTGGGTGAAGAGATGGGTGCCCGCACGGTTGATCCAGAAGAAACCGTTGTCCAGTCTGAGACCGCCATCGACGTACTCGCCCGAGGTTGAGGAGGTGAAGTTGAAGTATACCTGGCCCGTTGCGCCAGACGACGGGATACCGTTGATCTTGACGTCGAAGGAGACGGCGTTGGACTTGACCTTTTTGAAGTCAAAGGTCACCTCGCCGTTCCGCGAGCGCTTGCCCTTGAGCTGCTTTCCGCGGACGGAGTCCATGTCGTCGAATGGTTCGTTGGTGACGACCCAGGAATCGTCGACCTTGGTCAGGGTGTGCACCTTGGGCAGCGACATGGAGCCTCTCCAGCCTTCGAGAGGGCCGGTGGGCACCTGCTGGGTGTAGTTCCAGTTGCTGGCCCAGCCGATGGAGAGCGGGGGCTCGTCCTCGGGGATGCCCGAGTACCACTGCGAGGCGTAGTTGTCCTTGGCGAAGTCAAAGAGGGTCTCACGGGAGGTTTCCGAAGTGAAGTGGGTTCCATTGAACGTTCCAACGACATAGTAGGTTCCCGAACCCCCGAGTGGCGCTCCAGGGTTGACGGAGATGAACAGCACCCACTTGGTGGGGTCCTCTGAGTCGGCGCGGTCGTCGACTGAGAACTTGACGAGGTTGGGGCATTCGAACTGCGTTCCTGGCAAACCTTGCTGGGTGAAGTTGGAGGCATGGGTCCATTCCTTGAGATTGGGCGAGGTGTAGAACCCAATGACGCGATCGTCCGCATACGCAATGGTCATGACCCATTTCTGCGTCTCGGGATGCCATGTAACCTGCGGGTCACGGAACTGGCTGGAGCCAATGTCGAGGACCGGGTTGTTCTCATACTTGGTGAAAGTGTACCCGCCATCACGGGAGTAGGCGATGTCTTGCGTCTGCAGCGTCGCAGTGGCCAGCGTGTAGATGGCCACTACACCGTCGTCCTGGTCAGGGAAGAATCCCGAGGTGTTGTTGCTGTCTACCACAGCAGAGCCGGAAAAGATCCACTCGTCCGGCTTGCTAGGGGCGATGGCAATGGGGTGGTTGGTCCAGTGGTACAAGTCCTTGCTGGTTGCGTGGCCCCAGTGCTGGTTACCTGCAACAATCTGGGAAGGATTGTCTGCGTCGCATTAGCACAGGTCCGCATCTATAGGGATCGATTGAGCTTACATTGGTAGTACAGGTGATAAACCTCTCTCTTGTGATCATAGAAAAGTCCATTGGGGTCATTCATGAACTGAGAAGGAGGGGAGAAGTGAACCTGAGGCCGCAGAGGCCCGGAATAGTTGGCTGTTTGGGCCGCTGCCATTGCAGCGGAGAAGAGAATGAGAGGAACACGCATTTTGCTGGTCTGATTGAAAGATTGATGCCTTCACATTCCTCACCGAAATTAGGAGGAGGACGAGGGGGTATTTATATCCCACCGTCCACAGCAGGGGTCTGAACTCCAGCTTGTTAGTAAAAGCCGCAATGACCCCAGACGGGGTACTCCAGTCCATATGGTCAACGTGCTAGGCAGGATCAATTAGATGCAATCGAGAACCATACCGAAGCTAGAATGGGTCCCCGGGATACGGCTCGGAGAATTGCACAGAAGCTTCCCCAATTCTTCGGCTTTGTGCCGACCTGGAGCCCGATTTACTGTGCGACTCTCCAGATATAACTAGATACTCTCCAGACGAGTTGGATACTGTTTGCACCAGTCAGTCAGTGTCGCAAATTTACCAATTCCAAAGAATCTTTTACTCGATCAAAGATGCTCTTGCAGCAAAGTCTTACACCAGAAATATTTTGCCGTCAACACCGGCCCGGGAGTGACGTCGACGAGGTTGGCAACTCAGCTTGGCGAGATAAAATATCAGAATCCGGCACCTTGTCGGTGAAACCTCGTAGACACATGCATCAACTCTGCATTTTGCAATCCAGCTTTTCGTGTTCGGCAAGTCAAAAGGGATTCTTTCATCTAAGCTTGATCTCTGACCCCCCCGCAGCCCCGGGCTGATTTCGGATTTCGGAGGCGTGTCGGAGAAATTTCCCCACAGTCAGCAAAATAACTCCATGGGGACTGACGCTATTCACATTCTAGAGAGGTACTAAGCGCGGTAGTTTCTTGGTTCCTCGATGGGATTTGCTCATCTACCGGCAATTCGAGAAAAAAAAAACTCAAGCTGGAGACCCTGGCCGGAGTATCGTCGTAGTAATCACAACTATATACTTCTCTCAATCTCCGCAACCTCCGCCATCACCTCCCGCACCATATGCTTCACCCCTTCACTCGGCTCCTCATACGGCGTCCGAGGCCTGAGCTTCTCCTCTGCCCCCTCGATCCCCGCCAGCGACGCACTAAACACTGCCGTGGCATACTTGGTCGTTGCAATCCCACTCTTACACGGACTCTCTGCCAGCGCCGCCTTCTGCTGCAGCGCCATCGCCTCATCCACCTTCCCAGCCCTGTACAGCTCATACACCCGGGCCGCGGTACGTGGAAACACATTCGCAAACGCCGCAATGCACCCCGCCGACCCAACACTCAACCCCGCAAGCAGGAAATCAGACTGCCCGCCATAAACCGCAAACTCGTCCTTCGAGAATGTCGCCGCCAGCCGCGTGATCTTCCCCACAGACGCACAGGTGAGCTTGACACCCACCACATTCGACACCCCGTCAGCACGCGCCGCCGCCGACTCGCGCACGATGGCAGTCATCGTCTCAGAGTCAATGTCAACGCCGTTGCACACGCCGGGGAAATTGTAGATGATAACAGGCAGCGGAGCCCGCGCCGCTACATCCGCGAAAAACCGCTTCACGACGCTCATGGTCGTCGCCTTGCCGAAGTAGGCGGGCGGGAGCACGAGGAGGTAGTTCGCGCCCGCGGTCGCCGCGTCGGCTGCTAGCTCCAGCGTCTGCTTGGTGGAGTGGGCGCCGACGCCGGCCATGAGGGGGTAGTCTGGGCCGACGGCCTTGCGGGCGGCGGCGATGAGCTGGGCGCGCTCTTCGCGGGTGAGTAGGAAGGCTTCGGAGTTTGTGCCGAGGATGACGAGGCCCGCGAGGCCGGTTTTCGAGAGGTAGGCGTAGTATTTCTTTTGGGAGTCGAGGTCGAGGGTGTCGGTGGTGTGATCGAAGAAAGTCACGGCGGGACACCAGACGCCTGGTTTGGGGACGTGGGGTTGGGGTGAGACTGTGGGGGGTTGTGAGGAGCCCATGGTGGAGTAGTGTTCTGACTGCTGAGGCATAGATGAAGGGCAGTTCAAGTTCGAGGATAGTTCGTAATTGCAGAAGAAGAGACAGAGCAGGGGCTTTATACTCGGTATAGCTACAGAGGTGTATGATTTACCGAAAAGAGCGGGGAAATCGGGAAAAGAATCCGTGTCGGAAGGCAACCCGAGTACCTCTCTAGGAAATTATAAAACAGATCATAATATGCATATGATCTCAGGTTATCCTATCAGAATAATGGAAGGATGAAACAATCCTCAGATGCGCTCTTAAGGCTTCGATTGGCAGCTGGCCTGACATCATTGTAAGTATAGCTATCGTAGCTTTGCAGACTGCAACAACAGCCAGAAGGTCCTCTCGCATACTTTACAGGAAAGCTACATAACCTTATCGCTTGCAATCCCTTACTATCTGGTGATTCTGCTAGTACTAACCCATTTCTTAAACACCTAAACCCGTGTTAATCGGGATACCCGAAAAGGTCAATCGATATCAAACCGGTCGTATCATTCTTCAAGACAAGGTTGAGCTTGTGAATAGACGAATATATAGCAGGTTAATGCTTAACAGAGTTAGCACAAAGTCCTCCACAGGAAGAGCTCTACTTACCGTGACATCCTCCCATTTCTCCCAGCCGCGTCCCTTTACCGCCGTCAGTTCTTCCATTGTGTACTGTCTACCTGTCGTGAAGTAGCCGGCATTGATCTTTGCGTCAATCTCAACACGCGAATCGCTCGGTATCAATTCCTCCGGGATTGGCACGCGCTCGATGATCTTGATTCCCGACTGGACAATGGCGTCGTGCTTCATGTTGGACATGGACAACATGCGGTCGATCTTCTTGATCCCAAGCCAATGAAGGATGTCGGGCATGAGGGCTTGAAAGCGCATCTATACGATTATTAGTACGAACCCGATCTTCTTGAATGGTGTAACTCACATCTCGCACCCCAGCAATGTTCTCCGTCCGAGTAAAATATTTGTCGGCTGTGTCGCCACCACGCTTGCGAGCATTGTACACAAGATACTTGACCACTTCACCCAGAGCACGGCCTTCCTTCCGGAAATATATAACAACCCCACTGCCTCCGTTCTGAGCTTCGCGAATTGCTTCCCGAATACCGAACGCCAGATACGGCCGGCATGTGCAAATGTCCGACTGGAAGACGTCACTTCCATTACATTCATCGTGAATCCGCAGCGCCAGCTTCACATTCTCATCAGACACACGCTCCGGCGGACCAAAGATGTAGACAGTCAACCCTCCAATTGGAGGAAGGAAAACCTTCAAATCAGGCCGGGTGATCAACTCCGGGTAACTGCCACCCGTGTGCTCGAACAGGGTACGCCGCAGCGTCCCCTCATCAACCCCAAACCGCTCCGCAACACCAGGCAAATACCAAACCGGCTCAACCGCGACCTTGGTAACGCGCACCTCCCCCGATGGGTCCACAACAATCGTCCCATCAACATCCAACTGCCCATTCTTCACCGCCTCCCCGATCTCCGCCAGTTTCATATTCGCCCGCGTAACAGCCATCGTAGGCCGGATATCCCATCCAGCCTCCAGCTCCTCCCGGAACTGGTTGACGACATCATGTCCAAACGGGTCCATGGAGACGATCTTCGTCTTGTCCGCCCACGAAGGCTGCCAGGGGAAGTTGAACGTCGGCTCACTATTCCGGAAGTCCGGGCGGAAGTTCACGTCCAGGTCGCCCGCTGCGATCGCCAGCGCGTTGTAGATGCTGTAGCTGCCGCCGTGGGCGCCCATGGCGTTCCGTCGCTTGAGCATCCCCGCGCCGCGGGTGACGATGACCGGACCACGGGATTTGGCATCGGGTGCGCCCCATACCAGGGGGACGGGGTCTACGCCGCTTTGGCCGGGGTAGGTGGTTAACTGAGGGGAGATTTTAGTTCAGACTGCGTTGTTCCAGATCGCATGGCTGTGTTGGTACGTACCACAATGTGCTTGCTGTAACCAGTTGACGGGAATGTAGGGGATGTAGGGGACTGGATGCTCGGAGCATCCGGCATGGTCGCTGTGGTTGTGTCCCCCATGTTGTAAGTCACTGTAGAGGTGAGATGAAACAATATCGAAGCAAACGAAAATAATGTCCCTGAATGAGCAGAATCAAGAGGTGACGAGAGAAGGAGGAATAGGACGAGTGTTGTCCTCCTGCATCTGCATGTGACTTGTTATCTCACCAGGTTCTCTCCGCACCTTATCATCAGGCATCCCGGCAGATACCCCTCTTTTCCATTCTTTTCCAGACAGGTTGCTTCTCACCGCTAGAATCATGGATATTTCTACAATCTGTACAATGAGTTGGTCTAATAGCCAATTGCTTAAGAACAAGTCGAACAGTCCGTAACTTGCGACCAGTAATCCAGAAGCTTGACATGATCCTTATCAGTTACTACGAAGGATCGGAGATATCCGACCCCACAGTTCCGCTATGACGGCATCGCTGACCACGGCGCCTGATACGGCCCCGGAGCTAGATATATCTCAACAAGACAAGGGTTGACAGGTCAATGGTATCTATTATTCTCCCTCAATCTGTTGTAGGCATCAAAGTTTACTCTCATCACTGTGTACACGTAAAACATAGCCAAAGGCATTTATTCGTCGGACAATAAACAGCGCCGGAGCAAGCCGGCCTCCTCTATTCCTTCCCGCCGGCGAATTTTGGGTTGGCGCGCGAGTTCTTGATGGTTTTCTTAATAATATCCTCCACCTCATCCCAGTCCTTGGTATCAACGCGCTGAATCTCACAGTTAAAGTATGTCTGAATCTGGTTGAGCATTTCCCATTCCTCGCGGTTCGACACGAATGAGATAGAGACACCGACACGACCGAAACGACCCGTACGACCGATACGGTGCAAGTAAGTCTGGAAATCTGCCTGTCGTCCAGGCACGCTGGGCTGATGGAGTTCTGGGATATCCTAGAGGGGGTTAGACACGTAAGACACAATAATCGTGTTCCGAAGCGAGAACTCACATAGTTGATAACCATAGAGACAGTGGAAACGTCAATTCCTCTGGCAAGAACATTGGTCGCGATCAAGACCTTGGCTTCACCTCTGCGGAACTGATCGATGATCGCGTCGCGTACCGAGGGATCTCTCTCACCAGTCAATGATACAACAGTGTGTCCTTCAGCCGTCATTCGCTTCTCGATTTCTTGAGCTGCTGCACGAGTCTGGAAGCTGATCAGCATCAAGTCGTTCATGGACGCGGTGCAGTGAGTTACTAACCTGGACGAAAATAATGGACGATCCGACTGTAAGCAGCCCATAGAGCTGAACAAGGGTCTTGTATTTGTCCTCTCCATCCGCACAGTCAAGGTAGAGCTGCTTGATTCCCTCAACAGTCAATTCTTCGTGCTGAAGTGTAATCTCGTTCGCATTAGGTGCAAACTTCGACGCGTATTGATGAACGTGTTCCGGGAAAGTGGCTGAAAATAGGACGACCTGAATATCCCGCGGCAGAAGACTAGTAAAGTCAGCTGGAACGGCGGTAGTAGATGCAGAGTATGACTGTTCACTTACGCTTTCACACGGATGCACTGGTCGCCCAGACCTTGCTGGTCGAGCATGTTATCGGCCTCGTCAAGAACGAGCACTTTGAGCTTGTTGGGGATAAAAGTACGCCTCTTGATCATGTCCCCTACGGTTCCGGGAGTGCCAACCACAATAGAGCACTCAAGTCTTTTAGGACGGCTGTCTCTATCGGTCGGAACAGCTGCGCCAATAATGAGTCCATCAACGAATTGGCCCATGACTTGGACGACGCCGAGAATCTGACGGGCAAGCTCTCGCGTAGGGGCCAAGATCAATGCCTGAGGGGTCTTCTGCATTTGCTCCGTCGACAGGTCTACACGACTCAACGCGTTCAGAACGAAAGCGGCGGTCTTTCCGGTACCAGACTGCGATTGGCCGACCAAGTTCTTGGGAGGGTTGTTCAACAGTAGAGGCAAGGCGCGTTCTTGGATCTTCGAAGGCTTGCGGAAGTTCATGCTCGACAGCCCTTTCAGAATTCGAGGGTCGCTGTTGGGTCGCGAAGAGATTAGTTATAACCACTATAGACACAGGAAACCATGCGCCCTTACAGTCCAAGGTCCTCAAAGTTCTTGACAGAGTAGAGTGGGTTGTTGGGGTCGGCTTGTAGATCGCTGAGCTTGACTTCAACGTTGTACTCCGGCTCGTGGAGGTCGGAGCCACCAAGTTGCGCGGGAGCGCCATCTGTTTGATCGGCTGGGGGCGCGGGTGTTTCTGCTTGCAACAGATTAGTCGTATGTTCGATCTGATCCGCCGAACGGGGATGATATGGCGCTCGTACCGGAAGTGTTTGATTCTTCGGGTTTCGTGATGCGATCGGCGAGAGAACCGCCCGTTGGGGCGGCTTCGACTGGCTGTTCTGAGGCCATAATAGGCGACTTCAAGAGAAATTGAAGAGACTAGAGACGAAAAGGTGGTCTAGCAGTTTCGGAGCTGTGACTGAGCAGGCGGGCAACACCCAAAGCTCTGTGGAGAGAGGCAAACAGCGGGGTAAATGAAAGATAGACAAGAGTAAGGATAGAATCAGATGAATAAAGGAGGGACTTTATCACGGTGCAAGGACCAAGAGCCGAAATCGCACTGACACTGATGCGAATGGCAAGATGATAGCAATTCAAGCTCAAATCCCAAGGTATCAAGCCGTGACTGCGCTTTAGGAGCACAATAATGACGGTAGAAAATCCCAGCCAGGCGATAACGTGTAACGACACTTTCCCTCTTTGGGTAATCCCCTGACTAGCGCTGAATGGAAGGCGGTGAGAATAATTACGTAGTGGTACCGACTGGTACATAGTGGTAACTTCAGTGCCAGGGCAACTGGGGCTTTTGAGGCCGCCATGGCCTGAGACACCTGTTTTGGTATTGTCACAGCCTTCCAGCCCAATGAGCCCATGAGCCATCAGCCATCATCCCCGCTTCCGCAATGCCCGCACCAACGCCGGAGTTAACATGAGATGACAATAGCCTTTTGGTCGCTCCTTATCAGACATTTCCTATTTTTATTAGCCTCAGCGACTTGTGACACATTACTGGCTGCATCAAACCGCCAAGGGACGTCAGCACGTGGGGGATTGTGGCTTCTCTTTCACGAACGGTCAAACTTGGCCACCTAGTACACGCTACACCCAGGTTTGGCTTTCTGACACTGTGTCTTATGCGCCGGGATACATCAGAGGCCCTCTAAAAGATGGCAACTGCGGACGTTGCTCCCCATTTTGGAGCGGAGCTAAAGGTAAGATTTACCATGGACGCACTTGAGAATGGCTATCTAATACTTGTTGTTGATATAGGACGCATTTAAACCAGTGAACAATTGGGTACGTACCGAAGTCGCTTCCCCGCATTTTGTCCGCAAGACCAAGAACAACGGTGTTAAACGTCACTCATAGGTGTCGAATGGAATACAATGGCTCGACGAGATACAACAGTTTTATCGTGAGCGGAGCGCGATCGAGAAGGAATACGCCGCCAAACTCACTGCCCTCTGTCGGAAATACTACGATCGCAAGGCGAAGAAAATCAGCAGCCTGAGCGTTGGAGACAATCCTGCAATGACTCCGGGCTCCCTTGAAAGCGCTTCTCTTACCACTTGGTCGACGCAATTGACCGCTGTCGAATCGCATGCTGCGGAACGGGACAAGTTCGCCTCGGAGTTGGTCGCGCAAGTGGCGGAGCCTCTCAAGCAAGCGGCGGCGCAGTACGAAGAACTTAGGAAATGCCATGTGGACTTTCATGCGAAGCTGGAGAAGGAAAGAGACTCATCGTACAGCGAGTTGAAGAAGGCAAAGGGGAAATATGATGGGGCATGCCAGGAGGTCGAGGCGCGCAGAAAGAAGATGGAAAGTTCGTTTGACCATGGAAAGTCGAAGGCGCAAGCTGCCTATCAGCAGCAGATTTTGGAAATGAACAATATCAAGGTGAGCCTGCCGTTCTTTCAATCCCAGGCTGACCAGTCTTGCTAATGTGTCGAAGAACATGTACCTCATCAGCATAAACGTGACCAACAAGATGAAGGAGAAATATTTCCATGAATATGTGCCAGAGCTTTTGGATGTAAGTAGATGGCGTCGGGTTACGGAGTGGATTACTCACTGTGTATAGGGATTGCAAGACCTGAATGAGACCCGGGTGACAAAACTCAACTCGGTATGGTCACTCGCAGCTCAGTTAGAGAAAGCTTCTCTCTCTAAGAGTATGGACCACATGTCACATCTACTGAACGAGATCCCTCGAAACGTACCGCACCTTGACTCACTCATGTTTCTTCGTCATAACGTCACCCAAGTGCAGGAACCTCCCAACATGGTATTCGAACCCAGTCCTATCTGGCATGATGACGAGTCAATGATTACAGATGAGACAGCCAAAGTGTTTCTGCGCAACCTACTCAGCAAGGGCAAGACGCAAGTCCGGGACTTGCGAGTCGAGTCCGACCAGAAGCGACGGGAAGTTGACAACGCCAAGCGTGTACGAGAAAATGTTCGGCAAGGGAAAGACAACCGGAGCGAAGTGGAGGTTGTCCGGTCCATATTTTTCTTGCAAGAGGCGCTCCATGAGACAGACCGGAAACGACTGGCTGCAGAGGTTGAAACGTCGACCATCATGTCAGTGGTCGGCGATTTGTCTCTAGGGGCCAAGAATCACAATTTCAAGTCACAGACGTTCAAGATCCCAACCAACTGCGATCTTTGCGGGGAGCGCATTTGGGGACTGTCAGCCAAAGGCTTTGATTGTCGGGACTGCGGGTACACATGCCACAGCAAATGTCAGATGAAGGTACCCGCGGAATGTCCTGGCGAACAGAGCAAGGAGGACAAGAAGAAGCTCAAGGCAGAGAGACAAGAACAAGCCGGTGCCATGCCAGCGCTCGATATTACACCATCGAACGGAACGTCGGCCGCGCCATCACTCACTCGGCAAAATACGATGAACTCTCTGAGCTCCGGATATGCGGCGAGCGCAAACCGATCATTGTCAAATGTTACCAGCCAACCAGCCAGTGCAACAGAGCCTGCTGCGCCTGCTGAGACTAAACCCGCCGTTGCCGCTCCGAAGAGGAATCGGGTTCTCGCACCACCTCCGGCACAGTACGTTAGCGCTCCAGCTCCAAGTGAGTCACCGTCCGCTCCCGCCAAATCAGGTGAGCCTCGTGGAAAGATGTTGTACCCGTACCAAGCTGGAGGGGCGGACGAAATCACAGTGCAGGAAGGGGACGACGTGGATATTATTGAACCTGATGGTAAGTTTGCCGTTGACATACGGTGAATCGTCCTAACTGAGGTTTTCTAGATGGCTCCGGATGGATGCGCGTTCGCGCTGGGTCGCGAGAAGGCCTCGTCCCAGCCTCATACGTGGAAGTGGTACCGACAGCATCCCCTGCGCCCACAGCCAGTCCCGGATTCACAGATCGGCCGGGTTCTACGTACTCAAACTCGTCTGCCTCGCTAGCTGGCAGTATGGCGCCCAAGCGGGTTGGGCCTGCAGTCGCCCCTCGACGAGGGGCAAAGAAATTGCAATACGTCGAAGCGCTGTATGATTACGAAGCGCGCAGCGACATGGAATGGAGCATGGTTGAAGGCGACCGGTTCGTGCTGGTCAACCGGGACAGCGGGGATGGATGGGCCGACGTCGAACGGGGAGGGGTCACCAAAAGTGTACCTGCGAACTATATACAGGAAGTATAAACGTGGCATTGTGCGGTTTTAAGCTTATTGTTAGGCGGTTGGCTTCATCGTGACCATTATTTATCTATAGCTTTGCATTGGTGGCATCAGCAGCGAATGGATACCTACGAGTTTGACTACGCGTCGTGTCGTCGTACTTTAGTTTTGACTCACCTTTGCGACTCACCTCCGCAATTGGATCGCAATAGTATGGGCAGCAGATTCTTTTAGGACGATCGGTCTCATGATCTCCAACAATGACCAGGGGGTGAATCCGCCAGCTGTCATCAAAGAATGGACCTTCCTTTCAGAGCAAGCGCAGTCGGAAATCAAAGTACTGTGCACAAGCCACGCAGAAGATACCTTAATTTCAGCCGCCGTTTCCCCTCAAAATTCTATTGGAGGCTAAAACTGCATGATGCGATCGTTCCTAGTAAGCTAAATGTCTGGAGAGTGCCGAGAGGAGTGGAAGTGTTGGTCAGTGTACTTTGTACGTTGGGGTATGCAAAGTCGGGAGTTGATACCGAAGTAGGCTACGCTGCGACGACTTAGATAAAATTTGTTCGCCGGTAGAATTGTGTCCTTTCTTTGGACTTTCTGTATGAAATCTCCGGTCAAAAGGCGTTAATGAAACCTGCTATACTACGAAACCACTACGGGGCAGATAGAGTATACAACAAAACCCTACAAGGCTCGAACTATATGAAAATCGCGCAGGAAATTAGGCGAGCCACGATCGTATCATCAGGGGGAAATACCTCATAGTAAATCACTTATGGTGATACAAGATCAACCATGGAAATCGGGGGCAATTTAGACTGCGCCACGGGCCTCTATTTGGCTCGTGCTGCACTGCTGAAGCTATTGTTTAGTGCTGTTGCTGCCGGGTATGCAGTGCTCAGCCACCTCCATCAAGCGAGTTGATCTACACATTCATATGATTTTGATTACGAGCGGATATGAAAGATAGGTTTGCGATTGCTAATGGATTGGGAAATGATATTATTCGGTTATATTGTAGTTAGTCAATAATGTATGTCATTGATCTCAAGCAAATTGACGCTCAGTGTGTACTCTAGGTCCTCTTTACACTGTAGATACTCTGTCTCTGTAAATGTGTCTCCAGCCTCATAGTGACCCGAGCGTCGCAGTCAAGCTCTAATTGTCTTGTCCTCGTCTTAATTTTTCTTCTTTAGCGGATCATGTTGTTTGTCATTATCATTATTATTATTACCGCAAGACCTTGAGGATCCGTAACACCAGGCAGCAAGATTGGTTTTCTTTAGGAAGAGGGGCGGTCTGAAAAACGGTCTTGACTCTTAAGCACCGAATGTATGAGGGAATTTGCTGGACCACCAGTTTTAATCAATGCTAGGACGAATCTGGCATCTCCCCTGGTATTTCCCACTTTGCACTGCCAAAGGATGAACTGATATTGCCAGCTTACACCTGCTAGCATCTTTCTGCTTTGCTGCTTTGGGGGATAGCTGGGAGAAACTGGAAACACCCCTATCCCTGGGTTTCATTTGCGGGAGCCGAGGGTCGAAAATCCCTCATCGCTAGTCTCGATTCATCGGTTTCCGTCTTTTGTCTTTGAGAATCTACAGTGGTAGTAGTGACTCTCTATACACGCGAGGATCCATCCAGAGGAAATTTCCTGCTGATTCTCAGAGGATCCTCCTTTTCTGACAGCCACCAAAAAGTCGAATATTTCTCCATCCGCACCAATCACATCCTCTTGGATTCAATGATATCGTAAAAATTGGTCTCCATCACCTACCTAAGTGGGAAGTCGCTTTACCTGCAGCCACGACAGCCCGTGGCTGCAAGACAAGTCGATCTCCGGACACCTCAGGCAGGCAGCTCCAGCTCCAGCTCCAGCTCTATTCCCTTTTTAATCCTCCCAACACTACCTATGATGCATTGTCTCATCTCCTCTCCGCCAGTCCACGTATAAATTCCTCCTCCTCATCCCTCGCCATGGCTTCTTTCTTTCATACCATCAAGGGATGCTCATTGACGGTGAAAAGTGGGCTTGTGAAGCTTGCGTCCGCGGCCACCGTGTGACAACCTGTAAACATAATGGTACCTATTCCTCCATCCTCTCCTCTCCTCCTCCAATTTCAACCAAACTCATAATGAATTACAGATCGACCATTGATACGCATCGCCAGAAAGGGTCGCCCCTTTTCGACCTGCTCTGTATGCAACTGCACCCCATGCCAAGCTCCAGAGGAGCACACCAAACTCAGACGTGAGGCAGAGTCCAAGTCTCAATCTTCAAAAGTAGATGTCACCAGACAAGAGGGGGGAGAAGCACCGTCTTGATTTTGCTTTTTCTTTGGGATTTGCCGTTGCCCATGCATATACCTTCTCAGGCAGTCGTTCGCTGATATGGTCCTTTCTCCGGTTCGGTTTCTCCAGAAATCTTCCGGTAGACCCTCCCGTCCAAACAGCGCCTTCCAACCCATCGCGCCCCGTCCTTCGCTCGACTCTGCCACTCCGGCCGCCGGCCACGCTGCGATCTCACCACCGCTTGCAGGTCATCGCAGCGCAGCGGGCGCCGTCCCCGCTCGACCGGGACATTCTCCGCGTTCCCGCAGCTCGACAGAAACAGACACCCAGATGCGTATGAGCCAGAGTCCCGGATACACATCCGGCGACTCGCACACTCAGCGCCATCCCCATCCTGGCGCGCGATCCACCGCCCCAGCTGCCCCTGTCCCAGTTCCACTCCCGGTGTTCACCACCGCGCCCCCACCCTCGCACTTCCCGCTAACCTGCGGCTCGTTCGCGACCCCCGCCCTCGCGTCCGTCGCCGACATCCCCGTCTCGATGGCGCTGATGCACGGCGACGCGCACGGTGCCGGGTTCCTGTTCGCGGATGGCGCAGGCGGCTACGCAGGCGACGGGGTCTTCTCGCTGGACGATCTGGATGTGGGCGTGGGCGTGGGCGTAGGCGTGGGAGGGGGTGCGATGATGCAGCCCGAATGGGGCGATCAGTTCTGGCTGGGAGATGATTCTGTGTGATCTGATCTGATGACGAGCTGATGATGATGATTACGATGTGATGATTTTCTTTTTTCCTTTCCGGGGATGGGGTTCGTGTTTATACTATACTGGTTCTTGGCCGTGGGATAACAGGACCATGACTGTGACCATGAGCATGAGCGAGCGATATATTCCTAGAAATCAGGAATAGATTGTGGATTGAGTCAGTTTGCAATAGATATAATATAGAAAATATAAAGCTATATATCTAATACATCGGTTGACCGCAGTGCAGACATACTGGTTCTTCCGGAGACTACGCAAACGTAGGCAAAACAGTAATCGTCGTAGTAGCCGTCACAACAACATGCTTGGTGACAGTAACCACATCCACAGACGTCACCCATTCCGTGACGGTCGCCACACCACCACTACCGCCCTCGACCTCGGCCGTCGTCGTAGAAGCAGGGGCAGCTTCAGTTTCAGTCTCGGTAGCCGCCGCAGCGGAAGTCACGACTCCACCCCCGACAGGGGTTTCCTGGTCCCCAGTAGGAACAGGAACAGGAACCGCACTCTCAGTGCTGGACGCGGACGCAATAGCAGTGTTCTGGCTCGGGGCGGAAACAACCACGCTGGAGGAGGCGGGTCCGCTGCCCTGCGCAAGGATGCGTGCGACGGCGGCCTCAGCGGCGATCATGACGATGGCCTGGGTGTTGCCGGTTGGCAGGTCCGGGTGGATACTCGCGTCGACGATGTACTATCTTGTCAGTATACTAAGTCCTGGTAAGATGCAGGGGAGAATAAAACCTACCAAGTTATCGGTGCCGTACACCTTAGCGTTGGTGTCCACGACGGAGGTGCCATTCTGGCGGCCATCATCGGTGCCCATCTTGGCTGTGCCGACGAAGTGGTCGCCGCTGGTCACTTTGGCGATGATTTCCGCCGCGGAGGTGTACTCCAGGACGGTGTAGGAAGCCTTCTTGAGGTCATCGAGGAGCTCCTGCAGGAACGATGTAAGAGCCTCCTTGTCCTCGGCTGTCTGCAGCAAGGGGTCGGTTTCGATGGTTGTGGAGCCGGCGGCGTTGATGCCCAGCACGCCGGAGGAGGTGGCGCCGTGCGTGAGGTAGAGCTTCATGCTGATGATGCCGTCGCCGCCGGGGCTGCAGGAGGCCTGGTAGAAGCGGGTGACGCCGTCGGAGGCGACGTTCGAGGTCCAGAATTGCAGGCGGTGGCCGCCTTGAGTCAAGATGCCGGAGCCGCTGGCGTACATCCGTTGCGCGAGGGAGTTGGTGGCGGGGATGACGCTGGAGGTGTTGAAGGCTGTGAAGTTGGCGCCGGTGCTGACTTTGACGGTGAACATGGGGTGGTCCTTGAGGTTGTGGCCGACTGGGAGGTTGATCCAGTCCTTCTGAGCGGGTAGGGTGATTCCCGTGCTGCCGCTCTGGACGGTCTTGATCTGCTGGGCTGGGCCGATACCAGAGTTGAAGAGGATGCGAGGTGTGGACAGAGCACCGGCAGCGAGGATGACCTTGCCGCCAGGACGGATCCGGATGACCTCAATACCACCGGAGGCGTTCTGAACCTCGACACCGCTGACGTTGCCGCCAGTGCGGATCAGACGGCGGACTGTGGTCTGCAGACGCAGGGTGAAGTTGTCCTTGTTCTGGACCAAAGGGAGGTAGGAGCGTACAGGACCAGCTCGGATACCATTGGCGACCGACCAGGACGGGTAACTGAACGCCTTGTGCTTCTCATTGGGCTGCTTGTGCTGGTCAACAGACTTCCATCCGAGACCGCTCAAAAAGGAAGACAGCACGGTGTACATGCCCTGGTCATATCGGCGACCGTCAGCGGACGGGAGGAGACTTCCGGGGTTTCTCTCGTAGAAGCGGGCAGCGGCACTCTTGACATCTTGCCACTTCCAGCCAGCAGGCCACTTGTCGTCAAAGTCGGCTTCCTGTGGGTAAATCAAGGCCATCGCGTTGACGATGGTACCGCCGCCCAGAACACATCCAGCCATGCCGGGTGTATCTGCGCACAGGTAATCCCCAACAACACCCAGGCTGCTCAGTGCCTGGTTCAGGGCCGGAATGTCCACTGGCGCCAGGGTCTTGTTCCATGCAAGAGCGTCAGAGGCACCCATCTCGACTGTCGGGGCAACTCCACGTTCGATCAGCAGAACGCGCTTGTTTGCCTCGGCCAGGCGTTCCGCAGCCACGATACCAGCCGCACCACCTCCCACGACGATGTAGTCGTATGTGGAGTTGGAAACCGTCGGGGTTACGCTGGCGGCAGGGCTGCTACTAGGGGACGCGATGACGGACGCAGACGCGGAAGGGGTGCTGGAGGGCGATCCGCTGGTCGACTTGGCCATGGCAGCCCAGGTGGAGTACTTGGAGGACTTGGCCTGGCCGAGAAGCATCTCAAAACTACCGAAGCCAGCGGCATGGTATGTTAAAGCCGAGGAGGCCGAGGCAGGAGTGGTAGGGTTAGTCTTGCTGAGGGCCCAGCCAAGGAAGTACGTTTCATCGGTGGCATCGAATGTCGCTGGTTGTCCGAGGATGCAGCCGCTGCAAAGGAAAGTATAAGTGAGATGAGTGCTGTTGACGGAAGTGCCATCGGGGATCTCGGTGAGACTGGCGTCTCCGCTGTATACGTCCGGGTTGGCGTAGTTGGTTGTCTTGCGCAGACTCGAGACAACCGTGTTACCATTTGGCCAGGCCGCGATCAAAAGAGCCGAGGTCATGGAGCCACCCAGACTGACACCACCCCATCCTTTCGAGCTGTCCAACGGCACCACCAGTTGACCGACAAAGTCGGTTCCTACGGTCTCTGGGAGGGCTAGACCGAAGCAGAATCCAGTATCCGCATCGCACCATCTCTGAAAATCGATCCCGGATGTCGAGTCACTGTAGGCGGAGGAATTGTAGTTCGCCGCAAAGGCGCCGAGCGTCGAGCTCAAGGCTACCAAGCCACCGAAAAGAAAGGAACGCATCTTATCTTCGGTCGATCAGAACGCGAAAGAAAGCAAGGTTGCAAACAAACAGTGTATGCTAAGACAAAGACAAAATCTGACAATGAATGAAAGGAACGGGATAGCCGACCCAGCAGCAGCCCAAAAACGAATGACGGCTAGGATCGCCGAAAGGAAGAAGAAAGAAGCGAAGGAATGGATGAATGACCGATTGAATGAACAGCCATCGTGGCGAGGACATCGTTCATATACACACCATCCGTTCTCAAGCACGGACTAGCCCTCCCACGGAAAACGACCGAGAAATGAAGGACGGCACCCGGTGGATTGGAAGAATAAACCGGTGGGCTCGTCAACGGCTAGAATAGATCGAAACCGACAAGAACATGACTGCTCCTCCCATGCAACGAATGTCGCATGCGCCGGCAGGAAATAAGCAAACCAAGAAGCGCCGGCAAACGTCAACTTGCACTGAGTGGGACGCGCTAAGGAGAGCTAGATAAGTCTGGTTTCATATTTCGACGTCGGTTGTTTGAGCCGTTAACCCTCGATACCGATATTGCCCACATATCCATCTAATCGAAACAGTTCCCCTCCAGAACGTTGACTATCAAGTGGATGGATCAATAAAATGTTGTCGTTGATTGGTCAGCCGAGTCAGGATGCTAAGGAGAGCGTGTCGAAGCTGACACAACCCGCAATTACCTCGATATTAGGTGGAAAGTAGCGTCGATGGAAAATGTCGGTAGTCGGAAAATGTAGGATTACTATTGAGGTCAGTCAGAATGGTCTGGTTCCTGGAGAGAGCTTATCCTGTTAAAACTTGGCTTTCCTAACAGCCCTACTGACAGGCTGGCAGTCGTCTCATCTCTCAAGAGTCTCCCGTGAATTGGACGGGAGGTGGGTCTGTCACTGTCAAGCGTACAAACACCAGGCGACCACTGCAAGTCGTTGACCGGCAAGGTGAAAAAAGATGAAAATTGGGTCATTCAATTAATCTATAAGAGGCCAGAGAAGCCAACCTAAACTGTACATTTTCCCGAGTCTTTCTCGCTGGGGTGTGGAATAACGCCACGGATAATTCATCAATTGAATACAATCCCCCCCATTCTAGACCAGTCGGGTGCCCAAAGAACCGAATTGAAGATGAACAACAAAATCATGACAATAGGACAATTTGTTCAAGAGGGTATGAGAAGAGCAAATTACAAAAGGACGAGACCAGCGCCGAAGACGGTGGACAGGAGAGTAACCGCACCGACGACAACGGGAGCCATGGTGAGGCTAGGGACAGTCAGGCCAGCTGCAGCGCCCTTGGAAGAGGTGGAGGTGCCGCTGCTGCTGCTGCTGCTTCCAGTGGCAGAGCCAGATCCGGGCTCAGCAGTGGCAGTAGACTCGGTACCACGGTCCTGGCTGCCAGAGCCGGCGAAACCAGGGCCCTTGCCAGCACCCTCAGTCATGTACTTCTTGGCAGGCTCGGGGATGGCAGGCAGAGCATCGCTGTCAACGTCCCAGTTGGGAGAGTCCTTGGCGGGGCAAGGATTGGCACCACCAGTCTTGTTGTAGTTGCCGTCGCCGGAGGGGTTGGAAGTCTTTTCGAATGCGGTCTTCAGAGCGTCGAAATCGGCGAGCTCCTTGACATTGTTGCCGCTAATCTCCACCAGACCGTAGTTGCTGGCCTCCTGAGAGTACTCGTACACGAGACCACCAGAGTAGACACCAGTCATGTCCGTGGAGTAGAGGGAGCCGACTTCTTGGAATTGACGCTTGTTGGTGTTGCAGCCGTATTCGGACAGGAAGAGAGGAAGACCGTAGCCAGTGAAGTTCTTGACCTTCTGATCCCAGCCCGAGGTTGTGAAAGAGGAGGGATCGCACCAGGAGTAGTCGTTGAAAGCGAAGAAGTCACTGCGCTCGTCATCCGTACCGCAGTTCATATACTGCGCCATCTGAAGACGGTTGGTGTCGATATCGGCCTAGAATTGGACCAGTCAACAAGAGCTCACGAGTCACCAGTATGTAGCATAGGGACTTACAGCAGAGTAGCCGACAGGAATCTCACGGTAGTTGCGGCTACGGATGTACTGACGCAGATCACGAGTGACGGCCTTGACATAGGGAGCAGCAGAGGAAGAAGGGCCATCGTTGATAACCTCGTTACCGGAGAAGAAAGCGAGGGTGTTCTTGTAGCTGGCGAAAGCATCAACGGTAGCGAAGATGTACTGGAGGTAGACATCGTTGTACGACGCCTTGGGCTTAGCACGGTTGATGGAGTACTTGGGAGTGTTGACATCGAGCACCAGATAGATGCCAGCATCAGCCAGTGCATTCATACACTCGTCGTGGTTCTTGGAGTTGTCGACCGAGTAGACACGGATGGTGTTCAGACCGAGCTCCTTGAACTTGGCAATATCACGCTTGCAACCATTGGCATCAGCGATGGGGTCAGCCAGGTCGGAGGAGCCACCGGGCTGGTAGTCGACACCGCGAATATAGAAACGCTCGTCTCCCTTGAAGAAGGCATTACCCTTGACGGTGATGGGAGTGACGTCGTCACGGGCCTTGATGGAGGGAGCTGCCAGAACGGTGGAGGCGCCGACGGCGAGAGCCGCAGTAACAGCAGAGGCCTTCATTATGAGTGACGTGTATCTGTTAGTGAATCGAATAGGTAGACGGCTCGAAGAGAATGGCGAGACCGTGAATTAACAGAAGTCTATGTCAGCGAAGGAGAAATGGAGAAGATTGTATAGTCTAGCGAGTGACGATATCGAGGATTAATAGAGTATGAAGGACTGGAGAAAAGAACGGAAGAAGGATATGAACGACCGAAGGGATATGCAGGAAACAGAAACAAAAGAGGCAGGGAAAGTAGTCAACAATGGAATACCCAGGAAGGGCGGCAGGGTCTTAAAACCAACCAGGACCCCATCCCTGAGAGAAACAGGGAACGCAAATAGAATTACGGTACCGTTCCCAGAGTCTGGGGTGCCAGTGGATAAGAATAGCACCGGATATGGTAATACTTTTACATACACAGGGATAACCTTCCACATTCACAGGTAGACACACAGGACTCGTCATCACTCTGCACTTGATTGACAAGGAAGACTGCTCTGACCATCTCAGTGGCCATTGACAAGCGCTGTGGGGAAAGAGAATGGGCCTTGTCTGACACTCTTGTGGATCGTGGGCTTAAAAGACCCAAAGATCATCCGATCGGCCAAAGCGTGAAAGACTCAGACTACGAAGGGAATGAATACAACTGTGCGGATGGAGATTATCATTGGGTGGCAAATTGCAGAGTACTACCTCTGTACTTTCCATCTGAGATTAAGCTGAGGTTCTGAAACATTCCCACAGGCAATTTATCTACGGTACTCAATTCCCACCGAAAGAGAATGATCCGAAGAGCAGTCACAGGCTCACAGCAGCTTGATGATGATTGACCCTGTTGGCTGCCGCGGTGGGGAATCGCCCAGGGGCGGGTGGAGCTTTGGCTTATCGGCCCCCGGGCCTCAGAAATAAGGGCTCAGTCCCTGAGACCCTGGATAGCAGCGGCATTTGCTGATACTTTGCTGCCATCATTACATTTTATCTTAGGGAGTGCTAATGACTGTGTAAGAAGAAGACGCTCTGAGTAGTATCATATTTTGTATAAATCCCGTGCATCGGATGTAGGATTGACAATCATCTATGGCTCGGCTTGTGGTGATTAAACCCACCTTTTAAGAGTCCCGACTGAGGCGGGAAAGCAATCCGGCCGGGTCCTGGTGTGACATTCATGGCTCACTACAGAGGTAGAGAGGTAATCCGATCATAAATGCATCGATCTATCTCTCCAAATCCAATCGCTATATTTTGAGAGTGCATTCAACTTGCCAGCTCATACAAATAGCGTCTCAGCGTTTGTGTCGTGGTCCGGCCGTGGAACAACGTCCTTACTTAAGTACCTAGGTACGTCCTGGATTACTTGCATGACAATACTTGCTGCCGACCCATCACAGCAAAGCTAAATAAAAGAAAACTCTGATGCAAAATCATTCCAATACTATTATTTGATGTCTGGTCTCAATTGTCAAGAAAGATTAAAAGACAGACCACTGCATGAAGGATCCTTTGATCCTTCGGCCAAAAATAGGCAAAGCTTGACGTCAATCCATGGGCGCCACCAGCCGCCTAGAAGAATCTGGGCTCCGCCTCTCTGATTGGGTGGGGGAAGACCACCAGTGCACCACATTCCAAGGAAATGGTAAGGACAGGTGAGCATGTTTCATGTTAGCACACAAATGTACGGAGTAGCTGGGATTTAACATGTCCTTCTTGAAATATCTACTTGATCCTCTCTGGAGAAAGTAACATGAATTTCAGGTTAAGTTTGGGTTCCATGGAAATATAACACTGCCGCTCTATCTCCCGCTCACTCGACAATCATAATAAAAGGCCTATGGATGTAGATCACTATTGGTCTCTTGCTTACTATTTCATTCTGAAACTCTTAATACCATTCTCTTAAGTGGAACGAAGCACTATGAATACGGAGTATCATACGGTGGTTATGATCCATCTCATACCTAAATTAAGAGCAGACGGAGTATTGTGGCAGCCTGGCTTGTCCTCGCTGGTCTAGACCTGCCGGCAGTGTTCTAGGGATCCCACCGGTAAAGGCTAGCCCTGTCTTCGAGAATTCCCTAGTCTGAGGACTCGATCGGCTATCTTTCTTACTCCGTATTTATAGGCGATTTTCGCTTTTAGTTAAAATGATTCATCTATGTCGCATAAATTTATATTCCCGATTAGTCTATAAATCGAATGAAGACTGTTGGGACTGTTTGGGGAGCGCTGCGGTGTCCATCAACCCAGAGATATATAACTCCGGCATATGGAAAGTCCGTGTGGACTACTCCGTAACCCTCAAACAACCATTTGGGCAGACGAGCGAAGCGCATAACCGGATTATTATTTGGCCATGACGCAGTACAAAACATCGATGATTAATATTCCAGCATGCTCAACATATAACTAACTATAAGTGGCCCCCAGAGCTAAGAGCATACTCGCATGATTGAGAGAGAACAAAGTCAAGACACATAAAGTACATGTCCACTGCTTTCCTGTGTCAAAAGCACTATTTTAAGACTGCAAAAACTTGAGTTGATAGTAATGCAGGACAATGAGTATCAAGCTGCCAACATGGTCAAACATCGATCGCAATAGCCCTATCGGGTAACATTATCATCGTGAATTGCAACAGCACTTTTCATGATATTCCAATCTATCTTGTCATTGAGATAGCCCATGTGCATCAACACGTCCCCACTTGCTGAGCTATGGCATGACACAGCAGGCAGCCGAAACGGCGATGACCGAGGCAAGGGCTATTTTATACCTGCCGATATCGTTGTCTACGAGCTACGCGACTGCCTCTCAACTAACGAATTGGCCCTGCTGGATGCGCCGAGCTTGCGGCTCCCGAAAGGCCTCCGAATTGGTCTCGTCGAGCGGATGGAAAGACCGACAAACGTGGTTTCGGTGGGGAAGTTGGCAAAATGTCGGATTTGATTCGGAGAGTGCGCTAGGAGCAAGGCAATGCGTAGTGAGTACGTACTGCAGGACCCTGGCAAACTGGCAGCCAGGATATAGGATGAGACACTGAAGAATGAAGATGTCAAGGCTTCATGATCAATGTTGAGTTATGCAAGAGTTTTGACGCCTGGTATCACACGAACGATGATTTGACAAATTGCCAAAGCACAAACTGCTGAGATAGACAAACATTTTGACTTCTTGTCGCAACCTCACAAATATATACAAGCCTCGATTATCACTATTCCTTCCGTTTCTTTTCAAGCTTATCAGTCCCATGTAGCCAATCTAAAAGGCCGATGGAACCATAGTTCAAGTTGAACTTCTCATGATGCAAGTCGTGCATTTTCGCCTTGTTTTTGAAGAAATCGTACCCACTATGTACAGTTGCAGTGTTGGCGAGCTCGTAAGCCAGGAAGGCCCAGAAGGTAAGGATATGACTCCCCAGAATTTGCGGTGGCAACGTGATTGGAAGCGTATTGGCCACAATGTGTTCGATGGGGTGGGCGTACTGCGCTGCCAGTGCGATGGGTGCTGTGAATTTATGATGCCGCTTATGGATTCTGGCGTAGAAGAATGGACTGTGAAGAAAACGATGACTGTAATAGAAGAGCGCCTCTCTCAGAAGGAGGCTCAGGATGAAGTCACGAAGGAATTCGGTCAGGGGTGGCAAGGAGGCTTGGATGCGAAATGCTGAAGTTCCCCGTTTGAGAACGAAGATTTGAAAAAGATGCAGGCCCATGGACAGCACGGAGTTCTGCACGACTACCACGAAGCATTGCCAGATATCACGTCGGCTAGGCTGCCTGGGTGCTGGTTGCAATTTGTGCCGTTGCGAGAAGGACGGTAACAAGGCGTCTAAGGAGAGGTAGCCGAGAGATGGAAGCCAAAAGGAGATGACTTGAACCAGGACTGTGCCCACAAATTCGATTGCCTGCGGAGGATACGAGGCGACAATGTCTTTCCACATGCTTTCCATATTGAAGATTTCGAGCGCAATGGTTCCCTTGGTAAACTGAAGCAACTCAGGAAGCCTTTGGCAAATGAGAGGGACGTAGTGCGAAGTATGTCGCACCTCGACAAGTTTTTTCAATAGTGCATGATTTATATCATGCCTGTGAACATAACATCATATGAGATTCTGAGAGTTCAAGGTGTTGCCTCGGTAAGCTTCAACATCAGACGGACAAAGATCCACACTGATCCCCGCACGTCTGGGGTGGCTACGAGCCTGCGATAGCCGAACACGATCAACAACCCGCATCGAACCACTCCAAACTAAAACTATAGACACTAACGAGTTCCTCTGCTCCTCAGACAACACTCCAGTCTGCCACCTTGCCACTTTAGACGAACTGCGATTGTTGAGTCAAAAGGACATCCGGTCAGGCGTTCATGGAGAGAAAGTGCCAGCAAGTGTTCGTGCTGCTGCTCGACGCAGCTTCCATATGCAGGTGATTTTGCTCTTTCCGTAGCTACTGTTGCAAAATGTCCTCCATAACTTCCCCCCAACAAAGGGCTGGAATTGTTCCTCAATCACTCCAACACTACTTTTGTTTTGAAAGACAAAACTGCTTTACAGCTTATCCTTCCAAAGCACATCCTTTCAAGAAGTTCGCATTTGAAAGATAACAATCGATAAAGGTATGTCGTCGAATTGCCTTGGCGAACGAAGCCCTTCTGACCATTACCCGCAGATGCATCTTATAGCTTTCACGTTAAGCTGCCTTATGCTGGTGGTCAGCGTCAAGGCCCAATATGAAAAGCTATTCACAAGCGGGCCGGCTTTTGTCAACTTCCCGTACCCCACGATTCCTCTCAATTGTTCCGAGATTGGCCCATCAGGCTCGCCTCTGGGTGTTGACCACATGGAAGAGGGAGCAGGATTCTTTCCGGCTCTGGAATGGCCTTCTCCCACCGGAAATATCCGAGAATACCTTCTCATGGCCGAGGACCCTGATGCTCCTCTTCCCCATTCGGTCATCCACGGGCTATATTACGGAATCCCACGCGTTTTCACCGGACTCGAGCATGGCGACTTCCAAGTGAGCAGAACGCACAATGACTCGTATTTGCTCGAAGGCGGATTCAAGTACGGGAAGAACAGACGCAATACTGTGTATCTTCCGCCCAAGTCAATCCCGGAAGAGGGTCCCCATCGTTATTTCTTCGAGCTCATTGCACTGAGTGCACCGATCGATCGAAGCAGGCTCAGCGACGGGGCGACCGTGAGGGAGATTGCCGATGCCATCTATGGCAGGGTTGTCGGATGGGGTGCCTGGGTGGGCATAGTCAACAATAACCGTGTTTCGATTGTGAGAAATGGTTCATAGTGTGTCTGGTTTGGCTGTGGTTTGAGATTCTTGGACGAGATACTCCTATATTGAGGATTGGCAGTGACAGCACATATTACTGGCTTTGTCCTTGAAGCCGTTCTATGGTTGTCCGCTTTCTATATTTTCTTTTTGTCAAGTCACGTTCTATTGTTAGACCAATCAATGCGAAAGTCTAGCAAAATCAAGAAGCTTAGAATTGGCAGCGGCATACCCCTGTTCGTACATAAGGCAGGTTGTTTATCGAAGTCGATGATCTCAACACTCAGATTAGAGTGCTCTTGTTGACTGGGTCAACCTCATAATAGTGCTGCCAGATTTCGGTCCTAGACTTATTCGGGGATATTTATAGAAAGGAATCTGTTCTGGCAAAAATAGTGCCGGTGTCTCAGACTATTTGGAGAGAGAACCAATTTGTGGCCCCCTATGGCGGGTTATGGGCATCCACGTAGAGAGACGTCTTGGCACTCTGCATAATACAGAAGCACGATCTCATCAAACAACATAAGTACCGAGTTCCACTAATTTGCTTGTGCTGATGGCCTGCAGACTGCAGAGGTACAAAGATGGACATCAGGCTAATCAACTGTGTAGCAATAATAATGGGTAAAAAGCAATAATCCACTAATCTGAATCCTGAAAACAACTGGGCGATTCTCACTTCAGTAAGGGCCAATCATATCACCGAGCGTGTAACCCCACTCAGGCAAGCCACAGCCGCAAAAATAGCAGATCGGGATTCTGTTGGAACCACGCAAGTCACAACTTGTCTCAATGCGGCATCGAGCGGATGGGCTCCTTATCCGGTTCAGCAACCATGCAATTCAGGTTGAACATTACATGATCCAGGGATTCTTTGGTCTGTTTTTCCTGGCCTGGGATTTTCGATTCCATTTAACTTCTGATGGATTCTAATGCCTTCTTAGCTGCACTCCGTCCGAATAAATGCGGTCTTGTACCCCTGGTAGATGTTCAGAGTATTTAGAAACGCCAACGATGGCTATCAATTCTTGCGTAATCCTGATCTCATGCTTGTGTCCTGTTTGATTGGCTGTGAGAGGCTCGGTGATGATGTCGCATCCGAAACCGAATCTTGACAGAACCTTGTGTTACGGATTAGGCCGACTCCTACTTGGAACTGCATGTGTTGGCCGTTTCCCCTCTTCTTTCCCTGGTTCCATTAAGTCTCTAGTATCCATTGTTGTTCAATTACCATGTTCACGTTGAGACAATAAAGATGGTAAACATGAGCAATATTATTCCTACAACTTGGGTAGATGGACTTTTCAGCTGCCTGAAACGTGATAAATGCTGAGTGATAAGGCTTTTATCAGAAGCTGATACGTACTATTGGCAACAATGAAGGACATGCAAGGAATGGATTGCGGTGTTTATGGTCGGATAAGAAGCTGTTGTACTCCGTAGCATTGCCACCTTCTAGTCTATTATTACTGCTAGGTATCAGCCTTTGTTTTGCTGATGTCTTTTTTTTGGTGGTAAAAAGTCCGAGTGCTCCTCGGGATCCATGGCTGATCCACTGATAGTACCAAGGCGCAACGTCCTGATTGGTCAGTTACTGTATGTTCGACTGAATGCGAAGCCGAAACAAACGACTTTCGGAGTCACTAAGTAGCTAGTAGCCTTAGGCCTTCGCTAGTCTAGTTTTTTTCTACAGTTACGTATCCTGCATCCAAACCGGGAACAAACAAAAGATCCCGAACGCCTTCTGGGGGCTCTTCATCTTCTCTTCTTGCATATAATTCTCTTTTCATCGCAAATTGGCGTCCAACTTGCTGCAACTGCTATTCGTCAAGCAACTTACCTGACGCCTACCGGTTGCTAATCTTAGCAGTTGACAATCAATTGTCTCACAGCATCGCATCTCCTCGCATTATCTCAGCCTACTGCTGAATTAGGCAATCTTCTGCGCTTCATCTGATCTCAATTTTCCTTCCCATCATTCACCGATTGCGAGGTCCCTCAAGTCCGTACATTGACCATCATGAACCCGTTAATTCGCTTGCTTTTTGTCTCGCTCGCTGCGTCGTCAGCTATCGCAGCTCCAGCTCCCGAGCAGTCCGAGCCAGTGCCGGTTCCTAGAGAGGATACCTTCTCTGAGAACCTGAACAACATCAACGAAAACTCGATTCACAGAGCTCTGCATCTCATCGACCGATTCCGCCATGGTGTCTTCCCCACTGACAGAGACGCCATTGATGCCATCCAGAGAGAGGATCGGACACTGGCAGCACATCTGAACCTCGCAAGAGACATCGCCAGCAACGCCACCACGTCTTCGCCCAATCCTCCTGCAACAACGACCCAGCCGCCTACGACTACCACTCAGCAGACCACTTCGGAAACGACTACCACTACCGAGTCACATACGACGACCTCCACCTCGTCCAATCCCCCTCCTACCACTACCGAGACGCAGCCTACTACTACCACCAGTACAAGCGAGACCACAACGTCGACTACTCAGGACACCCCCACCCCCACCACAGCTACTACTACCACGTCGACTACCAGCTCAGAAAGCCGCACAACTCTGACAACAGCCTCCTCCACAAGCGAGGGTCAAACCACCAGCAAGCATACCACCACCCGTACCCCTTACACTTCGACGTACAAGAGTACAACCACTCTTCCCAATGGCCAGCAGAGCACCGTCACAGCTGTGACGGTCGTCTACCCCACGGGAGACAGCTCCAACCCAGGCGCCACAGGCGCCACGACGACTGGTCCGGCCCCCGGCCTGCAGACCGGCAATGCCGCATCCATCACCGGGCTCCAGAAGGAGCTGCTCATAATGCTTGGGGGCGCGGCCGCCGTGGCCATGGCTCTCTAGACAGCCGGCCAAGTTGACAATTGTCACCTCGAACCCTATATCATCCTATTAAGCCGAATATCCTGGTTTTATGGTTGTGCTCACAGTTTGCGTTTATTTGCATCTGATGGCGTTTATTTCTTGTTTAATATTTACTCATGACATGACTCCGACCTTTTACGATCCTTTGCATGGTCTCCGGCGTCCAACCGTTGTCTCTCTTTTCGAATATCTGGTCCATATGGTTATAACAGCGGGTTATTCTTGTTAATACCTTTGCCTTTCTAGCGTATCATGTCTCTCCTTATCATTGCCAGGCCATGGTGATCCTGTGTTGTCCATAAACGTGCATATTTGCAAAGCAGCTGCGTCTGAAGATGGGTGCTTCATCTACTTCGATAGTTGATACCAGTGAATATTTACAGCCCCTCGGGGAAACCACTTCCTGTCTCTCCACATGTAGACAACCATCAAAAGAAAAAGGCTATATGCAACTCCAGATCCATCGGGTATGTAGACGTATATACGTAACAGATATCTTTACCGCTCTTCGTAAAATGACCAAGAAATGTCGGGTAACTCCCCCCTCATCGCTCCCTTCGCGTTCCGATCACCGACTAACAGTCCCCTGCCCCTGCCATCTCTCCTCCTCAGTCCAATATCGGACGATACTCTCCCACGCCGGGATATCCCCGTCGCGCAGCAGCGCCGCCACATCGACATTCAGCGGCGAATCCGGCCGCGGGTCAGTAAGCAGCTGGTGGATAGCCGTTAACGTCGTCGAGAGCGTGTAGACGGGACTCCAGTGCTCGGTCGTCAGGAGTGTGAGACATATCTCGCCCGATGTGAAGGAGATATTGGGGTGGGAGATGCGAGTCGTGAAGCGGATGTTGGGCGGCGCGAGGGGGTAGTTCGGTGGGATGGCGATTTTGAGGCCCCAGAGGCCGCCTGAAATATCCATATGCGTTAGCATTGCTGAGGCAGACATTAAGATGATGTGATGGCGAAGGAAAGGTATGCGTGTGGAGTGGGAGAGTGAGATACTGTCGGTCGGCGGACGGCGACCGGCGGCTGGATTGATTAACTCACCTTCGTACGGCGTGCCTTTGACGCCCTTCAGGACTGCTTCCCAGTGTAAGAGGTCATCTTCGTTTACTGGACCGAGATGGAGCAAGGCCTCGTTCGGGGATTTGGTGTAGTCTTTCAGTTCGCGGAGGAGGCGCTGGGTCGTCGAGGTTGACGCCATAGCAGGCGGTTCAAGAATGTGGGAAGCCGCGGGCGCAATCGATGATCAACGAGGTCAGGGGTTTGAAGTGCCTGCTTTGGGTAGGATGTGGCTCCTGACCGTGATTCCAGAATTGAGATGAATGAAGGAGAGGCTAAGGAGTTTGAAGCAGCTCTCGAGGTGATTATTCGCCCAAAACGTCGATAGGATACTTGCACCGAGGTTCAGCTGGCAGTGGCCGTGGGTCTTCCCCATGTCACTGAACAGTTCCGCGGTCTGGGCTTCCGTGGTCGGGGAAACCATGTGTAAGCAGCTAAGCACCAACTGCTAAAATTTCGCCCCTTTGTATGGGGATCTTCACATTATTCACATGAAGCTTTTATATCCGCGAGATAACATAATCGACTTCATCTACAAAAACTAGACAATTAACAATGCGTACTTCGCGCACTTCCAAAGAGACGGCAAGTTTTCTGCAGGCACTCTCGCCTCCTACGCGACGCCAAACGCGTAGTTCGTCAAGGACAAATGTCCTTCAGCGCTTTGCCTTCAATGCTGGCGCAAATGGCCATGCTGAGACTGCGCCTACGATGAGTGACGGTTATGATACTTCGTCGCTCTCATCAGCTGATACTGTGGACATCGAGGATATCTTGGAACCCCCTCTGAAAAAGAGAAAGAGTAGCCCTAGCAGCCCGTCCACCAAGAGAACGACACGAGCACCCGCTAGGACCGTCACAAAACCCGAGGCCGTCAAGGTGGAGTTTGCGAAACCAAAGTCACGTCGTGCACCAGCCCGCAAGATCAAGGGCGATGACGGTTCAATCAAGATAGAACCGCCATCGAACTGGGAGACCATCTATTCCATGGTCAAGAAAATGCGGGAGAACAACCCGACGGCTCCTGTGGATACCATGGGCTGCGCGGAACTCTATTGGCGATCATCGTCTCCCAGAGACAAACGATTTCAGACCCTTATTGCATTGATGTTGTCGTCCCAGACCAAGGACACTGTGACAGCTGTGGCTATGCAGCGGTTACACACCGAGCTTGGGGACGGAAAAGCCCCAGCGGAAGATCCCATAGTCAAGAAAGAAGAGCACGAAGATATTGACCTCAAGTCGTCACAGCCTTTGAGAGATAGCACTTTGAATCTCGAGAACATCCTGGCGGTCTCTCCTGAGAAACTCAACGAGCTAATCAGGACAGTTGGCTTCCATAACAACAAAACCAAGTATATCAAGGCAGCGGCTGAGATACTCCGAGATCAATACAATTCAGATATACCATCGACCGCCGAGGAGCTCATGAAGTTGCCCGGCGTGGGGCCAAAGATGGCATATCTGTGCATGAGTGCTGCCTGGGGGAAGGACGAAGGAATTGGAGTTGATGTGCACGTTCACCGTATCACGAATCTTTGGGGTTGGCACAAAACCAAGACACCTGAGGAGACACGCATGGCATTAGAGTCCTGGCTCCCTAGGGATAAATGGCATGAAATCAACAAATTGCTTGTGGGCTTAGGACAGACAGTTTGCCTATCTGTTGGCCGGAGGTGTGGTGAGTGCGATCTTGCTGGGACCAAGTTGTGCAAGAGCGAAGTCAGAGGACTTCTCTCAAAGAAGACAACAGGAGTGAAAGTCAAGGATGAAGTTCTGAAGGATGATGACTCGGTGTCTGGAGGGGCAAAGGTCAAGGTAGAGGGGTTGTGAAGTGCCCTGGTAGTGAATGCCCCAGGCATTGAATGCGAGCCTAGATCGGCCCCGTGATAGCGCGTCCCGGTACCGGGTGCAGTGTTTACACGTTCGGTCAAAGGAATCACTTCAGTTAGCATCTTTCCATTATATCCATTGTGTTCATAGAGAGCATCTGCCGCTTCCCGGTGCTCTTGTGTGGCCTCCTTAACCTGCCCATCTCACCCCATTGTCTCCATGACCGCTGATAATTAATCTTACACTCCCTGGTCTTCGAGACGCGGAGCCTCCTTCAACCTGCCGATCGTCATGAGTAAGTCCTAGTCTGCACTTCACTCGGAGCCTGCTACCTTCCTAGGTCAACTTCTGACCTCTGCAGACGAGTCACTCCTTCAGCGTCATCGCAACGGATCCCTGATGGGAGGGCTCGACCCCGATGAAGAGTCCTTCTTTGCATTATTCGACTCGTTGAGCACGGTCAAATCATCATCTGAAGACCAAGCGTCTAACCCCAAGGGCGCAGATCGAGAGAAAGACACCACAAGCATGTCCGGTTCGAAGAAGGGCGGCAAGTCCCTGTGTCAACTTCCAGAAAAAGTCAAGCTTCAGATTCTGGAGTACATAGGACTAGTACGGCCTTGTTTGATTGATATAACGGCTGAGGCACACAGAGTCAAACAGGCTGCTGATCACACGTGCGACACGCGTAATCTCTTCCATACACGTGGGAATTGGTCCACCCGCGCTGGTCGACTCTGTGATCATCCACGACTGCCGACAGAGGTGCTCATGGTTTGTCGCGAGTTCCGGGAGGACCTGGGCGCCCTTTTCTGGTCGCACAACCGCTTTAGTTTCATACTTACCAATTTGAACGACTGGGATTGCTTCTTTAACGCCGTCGATTGGGCCGCAGAAGACGTGAGATATTTGCATGTCGAAATGCGTACCTGGGACAATCGTTTCATCAAACCTGGCGCTCAGCGCAATCTTCTGCGGCTGTGGTCTCGTTTTTGCTGTTATGCCGCTCTGGAAATGGTCAATCTCAGATATTTCAGTCTCAAGTGCAGAGTCAAGGACATGGCAGTGGCCCTCAAGATAATGTCTGCCATGGACCCGTTCCCTGCCCTCTCTCAGTGTGCTTTTCATTTCAGTCACACCCCGGAGGAGGATATACGTCCCGTCGTTAAGAGAAATGCCCTGAGATTGACTGGCAATCTCGGGGAAAGTCTTACCTTTCCGTACTTTGATCTGCCCAAAGAAGTGCAGCTGATAATACTTGAATTCCTGTTGGTGAACCAGTTGGACCCCTACCTGCCACCCGGGGGCCGGGTACCAGGCATCGTATCGTTCATAGATCGCAAGTCTCTGCGCGTAAATGAGTCTCGCCCGCTCACATGCTGCGGCACCTGCTCTCCGCTCCAGGCGGCGTGCTTCTGTCGTGCTCGTCAGACGGCGTACTCGACCACTTGCTCCTGTTTTTCGTCGCCTGTAAGGTACTTCCTTGTTAGCCGGGCATTCTATGAAGATGCGCGCCGGATCTTCTTTACCATGAACCGCTTCGCCTTTGTGGAGGAAGACCCCGATCTCATGATGGGCTTCATGAACAGTATTCCAACTTCGTCTTTCATGTTGATTCGCCATCTGGTTTTCAAATTCCCCGCGATGCATCGACACCCCGCAAAGCCTAGCCACAAACCACATGAAGACTCTGCCATGGTGTCTTGGTCAGTGTTACGTCGCTTCATACGAGAGCATTTTGAACTTTCGCGCCTCTCTCTCACTATCGTGGACTTGGGTACCAGATCATCTAGTTGGCGCAATGCAGCCCCGCATCGGAACAAGTACGTGAGGAAGCTACTCGAAGCTTTTCAGGATCTTCGTGGACTTCGAGAGTTTCGTGTGTTTCTCGAAGATGATCAATCTTATGAGCTGACTGCGGAGCGACTTGTCATGGGGCGTGCGGTTGCAAGGAGGCCTTTGGAGTTCAAATTTCCATTTGTCGAAAATAGACATTAAAAACGACTTGTCTTCAGTTCCTTGAATGGGCCTACTCAAGGTTAGGAGGGAGAATCTCGAAAGCTCGGAAAATCGTCCTTACTTTGGTCATATTTTCTCATCCTTACTGCCATTTGAGCGAATGTATCTGGGCCAGTGAGTTTAGAGACGTCTTATTGATTTGATCTCAAAGTAAAGAAAATTCAATCTTGTGGCCACAATCTTTTCACTGTTAATGATATCGATGGATTCATGCGTAACAGGATCCAAACTTTGAGGTGTAACGAACATAATTATACTGTGAAAGTTTCTGTGCAACTGATGCGAGGTGAGTCAACGACCAGAAGAACTGATTGCTTTTTCTGGAAGTGAAGATTCTTGATCCAGAATTCAAACAAACCGAAAGTTGTATATTTCATTATTACTACCAGCCTCCTCAATTACTGTCCAGCACAATCACCTCAGCCTCAGCCTCCCCAATACTTTCCACTGCAAGCATATCACCAGCGTTCACTCCAGTAACAAATGCACCATCACCTTCTTCTAACACGGCATCTTCCCTTCCGTCTAGTCTGATCTTCGCGTTGCCCTGTTTAGTCATGGGCAGATGGATATACACATTCCTCTTCTTCTTCGAGCTGACTGCATCTCCTGCGCCAACATTCCATTTGAACGTCATGTTGGGCGCGATAATCCCAGCTCCCATGAGAAAGTCGGCGTGAATGGGAATCGTATCTGGAATTTTGGGACGAGCAGCCTCTTCCTCTGCGGGGGTCGCGTCTTGTCCTGCTGCCAACGGCGACAGGATCGGAACGATGGCCTTCCGTTTAGCTTCTTCGCTGAACGACATTGTGTGATACTGCGGTTTCAGTCCGTACTTCCAGGGCAGGACCCAGATTTGAAGGAAATGCACTGGTTTGCTCGACTCGTTCTGTTCAGAGTGCGCAATTCCTGATAGCCTGGTTAGCATCTTCCCCTCGAAAATCATACTACATCAGAAGCGGGTCCTTACCAGTTCCCCCAGTCGTGAATTGCACATCGCCCCTTCGCATACGGTAGAACTGCTTGCCCTGCGCGCCTTCCGCTCCCTTCTTGATCATGCTGTCTCGGTGTGTCAGCTCCCCGCTGAGAATGTAGCTGAAGATCTCTGCATCTCGGTGCGGATGTAGAGGGAATCCATTTCGTGCAGCGACGCGGTCCTCGTTCAGCACTCGCAGGCAACCGAAGTTGAGGAAGCGGTGGTCGAAGTAGTCGGCGAAGCTGAAGGTGTGGTATGTTTTCAGCCAGCCGCCGTGCTCGGCGTGTCCGCGCTCACTGGAGCGACGGAGTGCGATCTTGATGTGGCTGAGAGGTTTTGACATGATGATACTGTTGTACCGAGTCTTCGGAAGATGCTGTAGATGGACTTTGGCTATCGCAGCGAACGGTTGGTTGGTGGAATGAAGCAATGACTCAATGAATTGTATCAATGTCTGACCAAAGATATAGCTCTTGAATAGATTGTGATTTTTGAGAAAGGATGAAAACAGTAAAAATGTTGTCTGAACTTGAGCATGGCTATATATATGCCCTCGGGTTGTGGCGTCATTGAACATACTTTGGATAGGGTTAAGCTTTATCAGCATGAGATAAGGCCTGACAAAGAGCTGCAAGAGCCGGACCAAAGTCTAGAGTGGGTACCATCATGCTCAGAGAACAAGCCACAATGTAGTAGAAGAGCCTGAATCATTAGTCAACTAGTATTAATAAATTGCCGACCTTGAATCAGCAATAATTCTCTGGCTCATGTCTCTTTTATTTGCTGCAACAAGCAACTGTATCGTTTCTTACCGAAGGTACCTACTAAAAGATCTTGTCACGTGGTGGGTTAACCCCATCTGTAAACGGAGACTAGGCACTCAAATTATATAGGATGGCTAGCCCTAATGCCCCTTATCCATGTTCTAAATCAGTGGAAATATTCGTGAAAATCAAGGTCAATGCAATACCTCAAGCTCTGTATATACTTACATTTATATTTATCTGATCTGATTACAATATTAGTACTATTTTTGGCTATAATAAGCCCAATATCTCCCTTAGGATGCGTACTGCATATTTCATGAGCGCGAAGTACAAATGTACTATATATAACCAGCAACAAGAGTCGATTCATGCTTAAATGACCACATCTCTTCCTGGTCTTCAAAAATAGCTGCCCCTGAGAATTACTAATACCTTCTATGTCAGGCGCTTACTTACCTTGATATCCAATCTCCACTAGTCGTTATAGGTGATTATTCTATCACCAAGCTGGCCAAACCACCAAGCGATAATGCCATGCTCTGGTAGCTTCTGCTGCCCACCTGTTTCTATATTAAGCTCAGGGCCAGGTATGTCACTTCTGATGTCCTTAATGTAGACTCGTCCATCGACAACACCGTTTTCGACGTACATAGGCTTAGGAGTCTCTTGAGTGAGATCATAATCCCAGCGCACCTGTCCAATTGATTCAATATGTTGGTCGCTGTAAACTAACAGAAGACCCGTGCATGGATGGTGCGACCGCTCTTTGTTTCTGCAGACCTGCACCTTCACAAGGCCTTTGAGCGGGGCCATTGTCATGTACTAAGTGCACGATATTGAGCTTCGGCCGGGGAGTACTTCTGGGGGTTCAAAACGCGTATCCACGGGTGGAGGCTCTAGGGGCCCGGCATGATGCTGATCATTGCAGGTAACTCCAACTTGGGAAATGCACTTGAAGGCAGGATCCAGCCCATCATGAAAGATTCCCGAAATAGCACCATCGCCGGTCCTGACCAAAGGGTGATACTCGTATTCATGGATAATGCTGCTCGAGAGTTGGGGTCCGAATGTGACGGTTCTTCCTAGGGAGGTTTGGAGCTTCCTGGTGAGTCATAGATGAGGCATGAGGAAAGATAGACTTACAACTGTTAGGGTTCGAAGCTGGCCCACGGCAAATACTGAGCTTCCGGATCCAAGCTGCTTCAATGTATTCGTGTTCATTGAACGGGAAGTAAATCCAGTGTCTATGGCTGTTACCTGTGCGTCGGCTCCTCAAATCGACGAACTCCCTGAATATTGTCGACGTGTCTGAGTAGCCGTGGTGCCGTGGATGCCGACGGTCTTACCGTTGGTACAACAGGCAAGAAGACCTTGGATGCGGGAATCGAATTTCACATAGTGCAAGCGAGAATTATTTCGCACTTGATAAAAATTCCAGGGCTGATATTTGGGCGGGAAAGGAGAGCTCCAGAAGATATGCGCAGAAGATGGATCACTCGAGACGAGCTGAAAATCTCTCATAAAAAGACCCTAGTTATATTAGTTGCTGCACACCTATTGATCACGGGTAAGCATACATCGCAGCTCACACGGGCCTCAAATCAGCATCTCTCGCGTCGAGAATCTCGTACCATGGCGACCCGTCCGATCTGGGGCTCGAATTATGATCCACGAACTGTATCCCACGTATGCCGATACAGTCAACTGACAGGATGATTTTGCTAATATTACTAGGCAGATTGATGCGATATTGACCGGAGGTGCCCGTTGATCCAAGCGGTTTGTCACTGAGCCGTGCGACGTAGGAAGCTCCGCGGGTAGTTTATTCTGGACTCCCACGTTTCTGGTCTTAGTTTCAGATGCGTACTCTGGCTTTCACGGTTATCCCTCAGGCGTTCAATCAACCGACGCGTCTCACCAAGTACAACCAGGGAGCGTTACTGGTCAGCGCCGCAAACTAACGAAGATGAGATAGTGCAAAAATCCCCTCATTTCGGCATCACTCAAACTTCGACCCCAGAATCTCTCCTTGGTTGGCCTTAGCCTCTACCGACATCAATATCTAAGACGATTGTTATCAATGACTCCCTGCTGCCCGTTATGATGTTCATTTGATCTACATTTCGACATGTTGTTAAGCGAAAGATTGGTATCCATCTAAGCACATACAACCATACGGTGTGGAAAACAGGGCTTCCCGTCCACTTAGCCATATTTAAGCTATGCATAGAGGGTAGATTTAGGCATGTTGGATATCTCTGCAGCGCGGCAAATACTTGAAATCTCCTTCTTTTTCAGAGCAGATGCTGCTAATAGGATCCTTCCCTCTTGGTCCACTAATTTGGGGGGTGTTTGCCGCGACTTTGGTGGCATAGTAGCTGTTTGGATAGCTTTGAATTTGAGCGCGTTGGATTTGGATTGTGGGGGGCGGGTGTCCGGCTCGGTTGGGAATTAAGTCACAGGTATACACATACGTTTGGTCAAGGAGCAAAGATGATTCGAATAATGTTTTGTACCTCTCGATCTCGCTAATCGCCTTGACCACGTCCTCACGTTTCAAAGGCATTTGAATTGCCCGGAGCCGACTGGATTAGGAGTAGAAGGAATCATAAAATAAGTTGCGGTTATACCGATATCTCGTCTATCTGTAAGAGTATCTGTACCTCATCAGCAAAGTCCAAAATTGCGGGATGCTACATACCTTCTCAATATACTGAACACCAACAACTATCCCATCATCATCCTCAAGATCTGTCTCCTTACCAAATAAATTAGTATCACCAGGATCTAGACAAGTCAGACAAGCCAGAGCTAAATCGGCATATCGTTGCCCCATCAAACCCGGAAGCCTGTTGCTAGCCATCAAAACTAAAGTCTGTTTAATAAGCACGGCAGACTTTTTCGTGAGCAGTGCTTCAGTTATAGATTCTAGTTCTGGGCCCGGTTGTAGGGAGTCACCATCCAGGCAGACAAACGAATTCCAGAGCCCAATTTCCAGAAGACAAACTCCAAGACTATAAATGTCGTGCTGCATCACATATCTGTCTTCAGGCTGGAGCCCCTGGCGCTTTGGATGGCGATAGAGGTTCTTCTCCCAACTTGCGTCGCCTGCTAGGAGGGTTCCAGCACCGCCAGGTCGGAATCTTTCGAAGCCGATGAGGAATGAAGGACCTAGGAGAGACCCCTTTTCTTGGAAGACGATGATTGTCTCCGGGCGTATACTCTTGTGGACAAAGCCCGAAGTATGCACGAACATGAGCGATCGAACAAGCTGTTTAGCGAGTTGGAATCGTTGGTTCAGAGCATGAGGCACCTTGTGCAGAAGGAGGTCGCGGAGAGTTCTAGGGCTCGACAGAGTCGCAGGAATATCAAAGACCAGCTGGAAATGCGCGCCTTTCTCATCAACTGATATGACAACCCCGCGGCAGTGGAGGAGTCCGAATTCCCAGGGGTCTGCGTTTGAGAGACGCTTGGCCAAGTCCCGGACATGGCGTTTAGCAACGCTGAGGTCTGTATCTAAACTGTAGCTCGTCGTGTCTATAAGCACTTCTCCGTCACCGCTGGTGAGACGTGATGTGTACGCGGTCGACGAGGGAAGCCAGTGCCGTTCTCCTGCTATTAATCCACCATCTATGAATACGGATCCTTTTTTTACATTTGGGTCACAGCTAATTGCCTCCCTGATCCGTTTGAGCTTTTCGGTGGGAGCTTTTGTCTCGGAAACCTCCAAATAGTTGTCAATCATGGGGTCTGCCATGCGGGTGATCAAGAACCAAGAGGGGTCGAACCTCCTCTGCCAGTTCTCAAGGTCCTGGGTCGCTTGCACGATGCTTTTCTTATAGAACATTGTCTGGACTTTGTTGACCGACAGCCTTGCTCCATGGGGTCCTGGTGCTGCGACTCTATCAACACTTGCTGAAGCGGCTTCGAGTTTACCCCGAAGGTGGTCGAGAAGCTCGTAGAACAATTTTTGAAGACGGGAGTCCATTGATTTCCAGATCTTTGTTATCGACTCGAGTTGGATTTCGGTCTTCAGCCACAAGCTCTTGATATTAAGCACGATCTCGCTCACGTCATGTTCTGCATTTTTATAGTCTTCGTATTTGCCTATGAGGTACTTGCCGTACCTGATGTGCATGGTTTAGCGATCAAGATCTTTTGAGACATTAAATCAAGGTATACTCACTTGATACAGAGGTCGGCCGTCCCAAGGACAGCGAAGCCCAACGAAACCGGTTCCATGACCTGTACTCTTCTCGGGAAGAATCAAGAGTCAAGAACCTGACTGACATGGAAAATAACTAGAACAACGTATTTTGGGGGTTTGGCGGAGTTAAGCAATCTGCAGCCATAGGGGTGCGAAATGTCGAACGTGTAAGGCTCTGGCAACGAACGACGGTGTCACTCAACCAGCCACCTCGTGTCTGTATCCCGCGGGAGAAACCGTATCTTCAACCAATGCTGCTTACGATCAAGAGGTTCTGACCAGTTATTAAAGGTCTAATTCGGTCCAGACAGTGCTGATGCTTCTCTCATGCATGGGATGAACGCCAACGAATGTGACGAGCCTAGTCCTGGTGCCGCCATACATGGTACAGGAGCAGCAGCGAGCATGATAGGGCCTAGTACACGGAGAGGCCGACCAACGGGTTTGTTGGTTGTTTGGTCCGGACAAGGCTGTGTTATGCATCCGTTCAGCCAAGGTGCGGGGTCGCAGTATGATATTGTATCTGATAATCCCTGTCGGTGGACTCGTGTGATCGAATGAGCCTCATCCTCATCCTCAATTACTGAATCCCGGGGGACTTGACTAGGACACCGAAACCTGTCGCTCTGGGGTTTCCTAAGCCTTAGGGTTCCAGGCTTCGTGACCGATGGCTTCCGCCAGCAGAAACTTTGACGAGTACCGGCTGAACGCTGTCGTTAATCGCGATCCATATTTTGTCATCCATACATTGTCAGATGAGCGGCTTCCGCCCGAGCTGCGAAGGCCTGGCAGTGTGCAACGATGGGAGCGGGAGAAGGTGCTTGGTAAAGGCACCTTCGGTACTGTTTGGTTGGAGGTGCTGCGTTCCGGAAAAGCATCTGGGAGAGAAGTGAGAGCTGTCAAGAGAATTCAAAAGAAGTCAATGAGAGACAAGAGGGAACTAGCTGCGATGACTGACTTTTCCAGACGGAAGGTAAGTATCCTATCCTTTCATCATCGCACAAATTTTTATTTGTATAAAGACAATCGCCAGTCTGCCAAATGCTGACCTTTCGTTCTAAAGTACCTTCATACTGGGAGCTTCGTGGAATTCTTCGGCTGGTTTGAAGATAGCGAGAACATTTATATCGCAATGGAGTATTTTCCTCATGGGACATTAAGCGACTATATCGGCCAAGGTATTCCAGAAAATGAGGTTAGAAAGATCACCGGCCAGCTGTTAGTTGGCCTCGCACTAATGCATGAGCATGATTACACTCATCGCGATCTGAAACCTGACGTGAGTTCTGCACTCCTATCACCACCCTACACTTACCAACAGTTCCTCAGAATGTATTCATCGATACACCAGGCCCGGAGTGGTCAGTGAAAATAGGAGACTTCGGCGTTTCTAAATATGTGAATAAGGGGATGACCGCGTTGCGGACGGGGACAGGCACGCCACTCTATGAAGCTCCTGAAATTCAGGGGGACGTCATACAGGAAAATGAGGAAGAATACGAGGAGTATACAAATATAGTGGATATGTGGTCATTAAGCTGCGTGGTATTTGAGATGTCAGCAAGGACCGTGTTATTCCCTAGGTGGCCTCTGGATTATAAGAAGCTCTGTTGGGGGCTTTGGTATCCGGATAAACCACACACCATATCACAAAAGGGCTGGGACTTCATCACAAAACTCTTGGTCCCTGATCCAGCTGGCCGTTTGTCCGCAGTTGCGGCGCTAAAGCACGAGTGGATTACCTCGCGCGACCCGCAGCCCTTGACCGGAGAGGTTGTCCAGGGTCCTGCGGCAGCAGCGCCACCTCCCAAGAAAGGCCCTGGGCTCGACAGAGTCAGACAAAGCGGCAGCAGCGGCAAAGTCCAAGCTGCTAACGATTACGATAACGATGCGTTGACAGCATTATCCGCAAAACCCCCGCAGGTCATATCTTCAAGTGGTGAACATGGTGATGGCAACCTATCTGCCAGCTTGCAACGTCGTACCGTGATCAGGAGGATCAGCCATTCGAACAACAGGGACAATGTTTCTGCGGATGATACACATCAGAGACAGCCGGCGCCACCCAAGGCTGAGCCATTGCCCAATAAGGTGGTAAGTCTCGGATAGTGCACAGATGCCGTGAGTACTTCGCGAGCAAGACTTAACTGGAGTATATCCTTCTAGACGCTACGAAACCCGAAAGCTATAGTTGGAAGCCTCTCTGGCGCCGAAACGGATATCGACGACGAGGCGTTTCGGCTAGACCTCCCTTTCAGCATCAAGGTATACGGCCATTCGAGCTCGACTCTCTTCATCATCAAGAATGGCATGATCTGTCTGGACCAGGCACCTAGCGCGAATGCCTGGATTATTAGAACCGACCACCAAGAACTGCCCTTCCGCGAGGGACTCCATCCCTACTGTGAGGGCCTCCCTCCCTACTGTCTGTTTCCGTACTGGACCTATCTCCTTATCAAAAGGGGGATGCCACATGGAATCTACTATGAGATTGAAGGCAGTGCTCCGAAACGATTGCTGAAAATCGAATACTACGTGACTCGCTACCATGTGATGGAGTACTACTTCCATTTCCTTGTCATTCTTGAAGAGGCACGCCCGAATATCGTGACCTTCAGGTACTATGATGTTCCGGACAATGGGCGAATGGGAACAGTTGGTGTGCAGGGACCAGACAGTGAGTTCCCTTCTTTGATCTCATCAACCTGTCCCATATCGGATTGGATTTTATGCTGACGATTTGTGTAGAACACAAGATGTTCTCCTTCAACCAGCCGAAGATCAGACGAGGGGTGCAGCTGGTCTTCAACACAACCCCCAATGTCAACGACGTGCAGGTATCGGAGTTTCAACCGTACTGATAGTATCAGCTGGGCAAGGCAAGCAGATTTTAGACTATTATAGTAGATAATAGCCTATCTAATTTCTAAATTTATAGCACTACTCTTGTAAGGCCATAGTATAATAGGGAGAAGTTCCCAGAAAGGCACTTATAAGTAATTAGACTATATAAAGATGTTATAGGTTAGTTACTACTTATATGATTAGGAATGGTGGGAGGGTTCCTTAGTAGACTAAGGGAATATATTTATATAGTCTAATAGTGTACCAGCACGGAGCAATCAGTTTGGAGATCATGATACTTATCTCAAGCGGTAATTGCCCTAGCAAGTCTTGTCTGAAACAGTCTTGCATAGTTTCACTTCTGTACTTGCTGAAGAGACCTTCCATAACCGACGCAATTTCTCCACGTTCTTCATGTTGGCATTTATAGACGGGTCTGGTGGCATCAGCAAACCTTCTCAGATCTTCAGAAGTAGGTTTCTTGGAGGGCTCGTAGCTATCCTGTAAAACGTTGTAGCACGTTGGATGGAACCAGACTGATGGATACGGCGATCGAAAACAGCGCGCGCATGGTCTCCTACAACCAGGGACAGTAAGCAGATTTTGATTTAGGTCTGTCAATTATGTTAGACGTGCACAAGCTATGAGAAACAGGAGGACGCACCAAGGATATGTGATCCAACACTTGCAGCTTGTCTGCACAGCACGCACAGAGACTGTCCAATATGAATGTCTTGTACAGAAGTCATTGCTGGTAGATGTATCTAAAGCACCGGAAAAACCAGCGGCTCACTTAGAGAAGCGATATGTGTGCCTGAAGCTTTCATCAGCTTTTGGCCTCAAGCATAAGAGTGGCTCGCGCTCATTATACAATGATCGAGGCCCTTGTAGAACAGAAACCCTCCAGGTTATACCCAAGAGCATCAACCTTTGACCTGCCACCCAGTCTCACGATAACCGACACCGGGCATCGATAGTACGTTGATGCCTTGCATATGTGAGGGATGGGCAACGTACACAATGGGAGTTATACAACAATGACTAAGCCAGATCCCAGCTTCGTCGCATGCACGTGACAAGGCACCCGCTACGGACATATCGAGATCTTATCTCCGACCACTTCCAAAGCTCCCAAAGCGAGGTCAGTTGATACCTCTCTACAGGTGCCATTACCGCAAAACTCGCATGCATTCAACATATTCAGTAATGCTCTGCTGTTTTTGTGATACCTTCTATCCCATGATATCATAAGAATTCAAGTTCTACCTCCCCACTATGGCTCCTGAACCGATCTCGATACCCCGCTTCGCACAAGCGCAATTACAGTTACTACTTCAAGAGCACGAAGCTGAAATTTCCTCCTCCTCGCTGGCCAGCACCGCTGCCTCAGTCTCACCTTCGACGCGTCGAGCTCTACAAGCAACGGGCTATGCGCTGACGGGAATTGTGTTATCGCAATGCCGAACCGGACTGGGCGGGCGCGTTGTCGGCGAGTTCACTGCCGATGCAGCTGTATCCTCGAGCAAATCTACGATGAACAAGGGTGACGATGACAAAGCTGGAGCTGACGGCGAACCGAGGCTTGGTGCGCACGGAATCCGAGTCGGGGATATTGTCCGCGTGAATGACACAAGTGGGTCGGGAAGCAAAAAGCTTTCGAAGGATAAGGGCAAAGCTGGTGGGAAAGATGCAGTTGAAGCATCCAAGGGCCCGGAAGGGGTTGTTACAAGAGTTGGAGAGCGAAGTATATGGATTGCGTTTGGACAAAGAGGGGGTGGTGGCCGATCCAAGGAGGACGATGAGGCAATTGAGGAGCTCTGGGGAAAGAAACTATGGCTGTATGTTTTCTATCGCTCAATGCAACACGCTCATTGGCCTTTGGCACTACCTCCTATACTAAGGGTAGCAAGCTGTTCGTATCCGACTCATGCTAATGGCCGACTGCAGCATAAAACTTGCAAACGACGTGACGTACCGACGGTATGTGGGCTGCCTCCCCCGCGGCCCTTGCTGTAACTAAGCTTGGGCATGACTGGCTTACGTTTCTAGTATGAACCAAGCAATGGAGAAGATGGCTAAAATGACGGACTCGGAACACTCGCACTTTATGCGAGTTGTCTTTGGCCATACGTCTCCAATGCAACCAGATTATGACGCCATTGGCGCCGTTGAGTTCGTCGATCCAACTCTAAACGATTCACAGAAAGAAGCTATACGGTTTGCTTTGGCGTCCAGGGATGTGGCTCTCATCCACGGGCCTCCCGGGACAGGCAAGACCCACACTCTGATTGAGCTTATTCTTCAAATGGTCAAACGAAAACTTCGCGTACTAGTTTGCGGACCGTCGAATATCTCCGTCGACAATATCGTGGAAAGACTAGCTCCCAACAAAGTACCAGTTGTACGCATAGGCCATCCCGCTCGTTTGCTGCCGTCGGTCCTTGAGCATTCCCTAGAAGTACTCACTCATACGTCAGAAGCGGCAGCGATCGTCAAAGATGTGAGGAAGGAAATTGATGAAAAACAAGCTAGCATTCGCAAAACCAGGACCGGTCGTGAGAGACGCGCAATCTATGATGATCTGAAAGAGCTCCGTCGGGAGTTTCGCGAGCGGGAGTCAAAATGTGTCGACAACCTGGTCCGCGAAAGCAATGTCGTCCTTGCCACGCTCCACGGGGCTGGCGGCCACCAACTGAAGAATCAGAAGTTTGACGTAGTCGTTATCGACGAAGCCAGTCAAGCTTTGGAGGCTCAGTGCTGGATCCCTTTATTGTCAGCGTCTAAAGTGGTCCTTGCGGGAGACCACCTGCAGCTTCCCCCTACCGTCAAATCTTCCGTTCAAAAATCGACGAGCGCAAAGAAGAAAGGGAAATCAGACACTAAAGACGCTTCAGCTAGTTCTGCAGAAATCATTGGCGACTTCTCTCGGGAGACAACGTTGTTCGACCGACTTCTTTCATTGCATGGACCCGGTATCAAGAGGATGCTAACCACGCAGTATCGGATGCATGAGGAGATTATGCAGTTCCCGTCCAACGAGCTGTACGAATCTAAGCTTATCGCTGCCGAGGCCGTGAAGTCACGTCTTCTTAAGGACTTACCCTACGAGGTTGAGGAGACTGATGACACGAGAGAACCAGTCGTATTCTGGGACACACAAGGCGGCGACTTCCCCGAGAAGACTGAAGATGACGACGTAGGGAAAAAGGAAGCATTGCTTGGCGAAAGCAAGAGCAACGAAATGGAAGCTTTGGTCGTTGCAAAGCACGTGCAAAACCTCATACAGGCCGGCGTGAAGCCGGAAGATATCGCCTGCATTACTCCGTACAACGGTCAGCTTGCCCTGCTTTCTGCCATGCTCCGAGAAAAGTATCCTGGTCTTGAGCTCGGAAGTGTGGATGGCTTCCAAGGCCGCGAGAAGGAGGCCGTGGTGGTTAGTCTTGTTCGTAGTAATTCCGAGCACGAAGTGGGATTTCTGGGGGAGAAGCGGCGCTTGAACGGTATGTTCTGGTGTCTCATCCCTTTCTGTCATTCTTCCAATTCACCTGTTGCTAATCTGTATGTATTCTATGTCTCTTAGTCGCCATGACTCGTCCCAAACGGCATCTATGCATATGTGGAGATTCGGAGACAATCAGCAAGTGAGTGCGCCAATCATCAGACCTTGTTTTCAAGGAATTGCATTCGCGTCTGTCAGTTTTGTGAACGAGTGCCGGCAGCTGCTAACGTGAAATGTTCGCCCTCCAGAGGAAGCGCCTTTCTCAAGCGATGGATGGCGTTTCTCGAAGAACAGGCGGATCTGCGCTACCCGGATGCAGGGGAACTATTGTAAAGGAAGACGAATCTCGAAGATTATAGGCAGTTGGTCTTGAAGCAAGACGTCGCGATAATCAGGTTATCGACACCAAGCCGCGTAGTGTCCTGAAAGACGAGTGTAAACAGCCACTTGCTCCCAACAAACCGGTTCTGTTGGACCAGGCTCTGAGGGACGCTTCTTCTACTACGAGCTGTACACTGATGCCGCACGGTCTCGTTGTTTGTCAAGGCCCTACAATAACTGATGCAATTAATCCTCAACCCGCAGATCCTCGTGCGTCTGAGCGCAGCATTCCCCGCAACCTATGGCTGTTACATTTCCGAGATCCGCCTAGATCGGTACTAGTTGACTGGCTAGAATAGTCTCGACTAAATGCGAGGGTTTTGAAAGACTCTAGGTCTTCAAGTCACGTTCTGATGTCTGTGTACATGACGACGGACTGACGAGGTAGGGGATTATCACAGCTAGAACGGGTGAGGGCAAGTCCAGTCTACTGCCCGCTAAGCATCCTACGTTAGGTCGTAGAAATACGTGGTTAATGCTACTGAGATCATTAATAATTGCTTTTGCCAGAGCTGCAGATACCATGTGCTATTATGCATTCAATGGAGAGCCCAGACTCCAGACAGCACATGTCACTAATTCTTTAACAGCTAGGCGACTCCTTAGGCCCACTTCGTACAGTCCCTACTCCCTAGCGCATGCGCTCATTCTGCAGATAAGCCGTGTCAAACGGTATCATCGTTCGAGATTCTGGACATGACGATCGGATATCTTTCATTATTTTTATCCATTATTCAGTCAGACCTCGCAATTCGCGGGTACCTAGAAGGGAATTCCAAATCCGAGCACCCACTTGGCGTGTCTCAGCACCTCTCACCGTCTCACAGTTACCGTCTTACAGACTAATGTTAAAACTCAGAGCTCATGTTCCACTCACTATTGACCTTGGAAGTACGCCATCTTGTCATTACAGGTTCTCGTTGACTTTACGAGTTGTTTGATGTCCGTGTACTTGGCCCCAATGAGCCTTCACTACGAGAATGATAGCCACTCGACTGACAACGTTTACCTATCTTGCACACAGATGATTCGCAGCACAGACCACGAGGACTTTCGGACCAGAATAATCCAGAAGGCTACGATCCTCAACTTTGGCCGGGATTGAGATTCAAGCATCTTCCCACCCCCTGACAGAACTGAAACTGCTTTGAACGCACCGACGCGGCACTAACAGCCGCCGCCCAAACATCCGTTCTTTTTGTTGGCCCACTTGGTCGTCTGGCCCGAATAGTCTTACCAACTCGCCGTTCTCTTTGGATAGTGTGTCCGACGATGATGCCGTCAGGAATTAGTAGTTTGGATCTTGACTCCGTGTCTCCATACAACCCACCTACTTTGTTACCTGCTTAGCTTCCATTCTCTCAGAGACTTCCTCCTTGAACAACGTACCGGTCTCACAATTCTTGGTCTGGCCATTATTTTGCTCACTTCAGTAATGCGTGTCTGATCCTCTGACACTTCTACGGTCGAACCCCTGTCGAACGTCCCCCTCTCACTCAGCCTGCCTCCAGTCCGCTGCTGCAGCCCGTGTTCTTCTTGTTGCCGATTTAGGTCAAACGCATCGGTCATGCATCCAGAACAAGCGTCGTGTCTTTCGTTGCATTCCGTTGTCCACGATTACCTCAATTAGGCTATATCGTTCCGATGCTATCTGATCCCATGCGCAGATACCCCCCGGTTGTCCTTCGGATTGTGTGGAGATATCGACGTCTGACAAGGCCATCTCAACCACGATCACCTACCACCCTGGTAGCTTCATTGTCGCTCATTTGATCTTCTGGTCCCTCTCTCTTATTGCGATCTTCGATTCATGGGAAGCTTGTCATCATCCGATCTGCATTTCTTGTCTCTCGTTGTGGCCCGAACATGTCCTCTTAAGATATCAAACCAACTGCTTACACATTCTTGATACAACTCTAACGTAAGAACCCATCCTGATAAAACCCCTCCACCGGCTCCCTGCGCTAGCTTTGATTGTTATGCGGAATACTTTGCTAACTGTCACTCTTGCTTCCAGGCACACTCTCCTTCTTTCGACCCATTGATTCCCTATATTCGAGATACCCCATATGTTCTCAGTCGATGTCTTCTCACACACTCGCTTCAAATAAGCTTTAAGCTATACTTTTCTGTTTGGCACAGTCCAGTTTCACAGATACACTTTGAATATCCGGGTTTAATAACAAGCATATATCATATCTCTGCAGCGGCCGATCTCAGTCGCGCTTTGGGAATATACTATACACGAAACATTTGAACGAAGATGGCGGGCTCTAGCTTCAGTACGGAAAGGAGCTCCGTGCAGCTTCGCCGTCACTCTACTCTAGCACAGGAGTCGTATGAGGGCACCGCTTTACCACAGGTCACGTCCCACCAAATGGTATTGAGTCCCCGTGGACCTCTACGCGGCTCGAGGTCTCCTATTTTAGCGAGCGCATTGCGCGGAAATTCCCAAGGAGCAGCGCCCCTGCACCATGCCCAAGACACATTGACAAGAGGGCCCAATACGCATCGGCGAACAGGAAGCACTCTGAAGACGGTCATGCGAAAGATCTTCACCCGCAAAAGGCGGAGTGATACTGATGATCTCGACGATGCCGCCTCGGATTCTCCTACCCCACACTCGCAAACGCCTCGGTCAAACAAGGACATGACCGAGATTTCCTTCTTAGAGCTCCAGAGTCCAAAGTCACAGACGCCAAGTTCGAGCAGCCCTCTTCAACGGGAAGGTGGCGGCTTGCGGGTGCCTGAAGCCAGCTCTCATAGATTTGCACCGGCACTTTCTTGTCGCCGGCGAGCTACACTACCGAGCTTGATCATGTCCGAGGACGGCCGAAACGCGATGGAGACAGTTTTTAATACGGATAGCGCAAGATGGAGTCGGGACAGGAGCTCTCATGCGAATAGTGACCAGACGGACCTGCTACGCCGCGAGGACCTTCGAGTAAAGAGGCGATCACGAAGTGCCGATGCGCTTCGCGCGATGGCACGAGATCACCAAATGTCCCCTATCCAATGGAGACGACGCAGCACTGAAACAACCTACGTCAATTCATCCGCTTTTGATATGGCTTCAGATAGCGAGACGTCCGACCGACCTCCTACAAGAACAACAGTTGCCAGTACATCCGAGACCCCCAGCGAGCGCCCAGTTGAAAGGCCTCAGAAGCAGGAGGAACTGGACAGCATAACGCCGAACATTGGAAATCTCGTAAACTGCATGCAGCACAGCGAAGACATCTCTCTCGAGCAGAGACTCACGACCCTAGAGGTCAAGTTAATCGACCTCGAGTTTGCCATTGCTCGAATGCAGAATGTCCGCGCTGAGACTTCGCCGGCCGAGGCCCCGAAAGAAAATAAAGTCTCTATCCCCACCAAGAGCAGACGACATGTCCGCAACAAGTCATCGGCTCATCCCCAGTCCGCCGGCACGGGTGAGCTGAAGACCGACGAATTCACGCCGGACGGTCGGCCAATCAGCACCGCTACAATACGACCTAGCAATGTGCAACCATCACGGACTTTGCAAACACCATCCTCGACCTCATTAAGCGACTTCAGCGGGATTTCGGTCGAGCAATACAGCGCACTTGTCATGCTCCTGAGAAGGGAGCAGACCGCGCGAAGAAATCTGGAGACTCAGGTAACCAGTCTCAAGGAAGATATCGAGCAACTGCAACGGCTCGCTAACAACTCGATATCCGTGGGCACGATGTACCCAATCCGTAGCCGAGAGTCTCAGGAACTTGATCGTATGAGAAAAGCGTTGGCTCGCTGTCCAACAGACTCCGTGACCTGCTCGGAAAAGATCGGCTCGCCGTACGAGAGTGAATCCGAAGTAGAGAGTCCTGGAGGCTCTTCCAGGGATGATGTGTTCGGACGGCCGAAGTGGCAGTGTAACCGACGCATTGAGGTTGCTCGTATGATATGACATCCCCCAGCTGCAAATTGTTTCCCGGCTGGCTTTCGGGGTCATACAATGTAGAGATCTCATTTATTCATCCTCATGTTCAACGCGGCGGAGGCGATGAGCCTCTTGAAAAACATCCATCAATCCTTCCACTTCTTTCATTCTTCTCATTGCGCCATTGATACCCTTCCATGGCGTCTGATTTACTAAGTTGGAGCTATCTCAACTGTCTTTCTTTCATGACTGATCCAAATTGTTGAACAAGTGCTCTTGATCGCATTGGCCGTTGTGGGGCCCGTCATGACCTTCTTTATACCGTCCTACTCAACCCCATGATGAAGTCTGACCTATGATACCACCATTCACTTGATCTATAATCCCTTCCATATATAGATACCAATAGATTGAAGGACATTCACAGACTCCGGAACTAGAACATAAACTCCGAATGCGACCGGTAAGACTAGCGATGCAGGAATCAAGACTATTACTACGTACTATCTACAAGAACCATAAAGTCAATTACAGACGCTAAATGCCATGCCTCAACCCAGCTCATCCAACCCACCTCACTCCGTCTTCTTTTCCCGATCATCCTGCTCCGGCGTAAACTCAAGCCATTTCCCAAACAACCACGACGACCGAGAAACCACAGACCCCACCGCAAACCCGATATACGCACCCGTCAGAATCGTAATCGGAAAAGCCTGCCACGGACGATCCCTATCCATCATCAGCATCAGCATCTACACAATCCAATCCAGAATCAGATGGGGTGATACTCACCAATCCAACGGAATCGGCACAGCCCCAAACCACGCCCCCAGCGCCGTCCCCAGCGCACCGCCCCAGACGGCATCAGCCGGGCGCGCAAACGCCCACACCTCGCGCCACACGGCGCCGTCAACACCATGTACGTAGATCAGCGCCGTCGAAGCTAAAAGCGCCATGTGTGCGGCGCAGAGGACCGTCTCGGCGTTGTGTGTTGTTAGGGGGGCGCCGAAGAGGACGAGGAGGATGGCGAGGACGGGGGTCGCGAGGAGGAAGGTGAGGGTTAGGGAGAGGAGGGCGGGCTGTCATCAACCAGACCATTAGCATCACATCATCTCAAATCAAACGAAATGTATTAGATGAGAGGAGGTGCATACCGTCAACTTCGCCAACAAGCCGGCCGCATGCGCCTGGTTCTTCTTCTTGCCAAGCTTCCCCGCTCGAAGCGGGAGTTTCCTCTTCTCTCTCTCCTTCTCCTTCTCCTTGTCTTTCTCCTCTCCCTCGCCTACAGGTGAGACAGGCGGCGAGGACAGCACCGACCCCGCGGGCGGCAGACACACCATCACGTAGGTCACCTGCAGGAGCGCCAAGAAGGGGAGTGTATTCAGCATTTCCGCGACGGGATCAGCGACCAGCGCCTGGAAGCGGACGGCCAGGATGGCCAGCAGCGCGGCGGGATGGACGAACGAGTATGTTCGGGCGAGTTGAGTTGGGAGGATATTCACGGGCGGAGCGGAGGGTTTCATGGCCGGAGGGGGGACTGGCGCGGAGGAAGCGGCATTGGCTGCGTGGAGGGGAGAGGGTGGCGCTGAAGTCATGACGACGGGAGCAATGGGCGCAGGAGCGCCCTTGTGGAGTATTCAAAGGAGTGTGCGAGGACGATTTTGAGAACGAGTGAGGGTTGAAACTTGAGATAGTTGGAGACGATGCTGAATTATTTCGGAGAGTTCGGCGGCAGGGCCGGATCCCCTGACTCCTGATTGGCTTGTCCGTGAGCTATGGCTTGGTTGCCTTGATTGTTAGGTGTCAATATGCCGCCTTCATTTTCAGGCACAGGCCACAGTCATTTGAGTACGCTTGATAATGACTCCTACGTCGTCCTCATTCATGGGCGCAAATGACACTACTGACTACATAATGCTGACAGGAAGCGACCAAGCGTCGAAAAGTGCTCTATGTGTTTTGTTTTTCCATCCTATACCCACACGAATGACAGGTAACACCAGAAGCAAAGCCAACTACCCCGTAGCGAGGACGAAAGGAAATACGGGAAAACGTAAATCGTGACGCATGAAACGGCGTAACAGAAAGGGGATCAGGGGTATGAATGGAACACGCCCACCGAACAGAGACGCGATATACAGTCCCACTCATTGAGTTGGCCTCGAGAACATACAGACAGTAAAAAGCTTGAACACCGTTGCTCTAGATAGGCACCTGGACATCATAGCCAGCAAATCAAAAGAAGGTGTAGAGTCGAGACGAAAACAAATTCGTGCAAGCGAACTTATAGCTAGAAGTTCGACACGCATAAAGAAAAGTACACAACAATAATCGAATACCGGCCCACTTCCGAGCATACCAAAGGACTGAAAAGCATTGCAAAAAAGCATTGGCTGCGTTACATTCCAAAAAGTGACATAGGGCGAGCAGTGGCTCGCCCCGCAGATCGTTCCGGGGCGCTCAGGGCAATAGCATGCCGAGCCTGACGAGGGCATCTAATTTAGAAGAGGTTCTTTGTTCTGTTCAGGCTGCGCGGCAGCAAGAGCTTCAGTGTGCGACGGGTTGCTAAGACCAGCAGAGACAGCGGCTGATGCTTCCTTGTCCAAGTCGGGATCAGTACGCGACATGACAGGACTCTCTGGAGTGCGGGGTTCTTCCGGGATCGCCGGGGGCAGGCCGGAGCTGGACATGATCGGGGATACCGGGGAGCGCGTTTGCTCTTCTCTGCTCTCCTTTGGCACCTCAATTGGCGCAGGTCCACTGCTGATTCTGTCCTTGCCAGCAGGGGACATGGTATGGTTGGACGCGGGTCTCTCAGAATCCGGTTGCGCCGGGCTTCTGGTACGGTCTCGTTCCGAGTCTCTCACGCCATCGCGAACCTGCGCAACCTTGGCTTTGAATTTTCCAAAGAGGCTCCGCTTCTCAGGCTCTATGCTTTCCTTTGGAGCCGCGCTATTGTTTATCTCAGCGTCCAGGCTCAAAGGTTGCTGGGATGGGTCGCTGGCGAACTGCTGCAAATCCGACGGCGAGCTCTTGCTGGATTGGTGCCAACTGCCCACTGAGGTCGTGCTGCGCTCAGCGCTGGGATTTGATGCGGAAAGGGGTGGCGATGCAAGACCGAGTCCTATTTGTTCGTTGCTGCGCTTAGACGACCGATGGAACCTCCAACTCCGTCGGTGCTCCCGGCGGTCCGCTTTCTCGTCTGTCTGATCGAGATCCGAATGATCTGTGAATGAGGAGCGAGAGTTCATGGAGGGTGTGCGCGAAGCATGCGGTCTCAGCGAATTGTCTGCATTGTGCAAGTCATTCTGGACGCCTGGTTTCTCTTCAGCGGCGTTAATGGTGGTATCATCTCCGGGATTTGTCGTATTAGGAGGTCTAGGGGTCGCCCCTCCGGCTTCACCATCTGCTTCGTGTGCCCGTGTAGCCGAGGGGACGACGCTCACAACAGATTCACCTGGCGCTGCCTGTAGCGACAGAGAAGAGCTGTGGGCACTCTCGCTGGCACTGTCTGGAATCCGCTTCTTCTTCAGGCGATTTGGCTGACGGGGTTCCTTCAGCTCACCATTCTGTGGAGGGGACTTGGTGAAGAGACTGGACAACTTTCGCTCTTTGGTTGGAGTCACGACGGGCGGCGGAGGAGAGGACACCAGGGTCGATAGAGGACCCTGAATGACAGGCTTCTCGGCGACGGGCGCGCGAGCTTCGGCGACTTTTGGCAAGGGGCCATGGGTCGATGAGTGAACGTATGTAGTGCCAGACTCGGTGCTGGATCCTGACGGAGGCGCCGGCGTCGTTTGGCTAGTTTCCTCCTGCGATGTGGGGGCGCGGCTAGATGACCGGGAATTCTGGACAGAAGGGTTGAGCCCAGACGGTTGAACACTGGTCGACTCCTGAACCCTGCCATACCTCGCGGAAGATATTGGTGACATTTTAGATGGCAATGTGTTGCTCCGATGGACTCCAACACCGCTCAAGGAGGTCGGTGTCACCGGTCCAGGAGAGTTGTTTGAATGGCGAGAATGCTTCGAGGACACGGAGACGTTCCTACGCAGATTCTCGTACTTGCGGAAGCTATCCGCGCCACCGCTCGCGCTGGATACTGAGCGTCTAATATTGGAATTCGTCGTCGTCCGGCGAGCAGTACCGCCCTCGACCTCCTTCAGGGTCTGTTCATCTGCGGCAGTACCATTCATTCCGAAAAGGAAGTGGTCCTGGTTTTCGATCAGGAAAATCAAAACATCCTGACTCAGCTTGTACTCATCTGGCGCCATATCGTGCTGTGGGTGAGACAGTAGCCCAGGTTGAAAAATGGCGGAGAGGTTCGCCGATGTCATTCGATTCTGGTCAGACTTGGACGCGAAGACGGCGAGGAGATCAAGGATATAGAGAAGCAGTTGTTTGTTGAGTGGGGGAAGTTCCCTAATCAATTGCTGGTAGGCCGCGACAGCCTTTGCGTGATCAAAAGCATCCGAATCAGCCGAAGATCCATTTTCCTGAACCTGCCTCTGGTATGCGCGTAGCGGCTCGCGAAACCGCTCGTAAAAGTCCAAAGGTACGATCGGCTCGGGGAGTTGGTTAAGGTAGCGACGCAGGACATTTGCAGCATCGTGGACAGTGTATCCGGTCCAATCCAGCCCTTTTCCATATCGCTCCGGTGAATCAAAGATCTCTTGCAGGTCCTTGATACGTTTCGCAGATCCATTCAAGCGGAAAATACCTTCAACGTCCGTTGCTGGAAGTAAAACCGCAATCAGTAGGCCGTTCGCCCGAGCGAAGAAGAAGATTGATTGTTCGTACCTTTTTCCTTCAAGAAGACACCACACTTGGCGACGACGATGGGCACATAACCGTAGATGAAGCTTTCGCCATTATCGTTTGTGAGGGAGATTGCGACATTCGCATATTTGATGCTGACATTGAGGGGAACACCGAAGATACCCTGAGGCTTTTCTGTGAGAGAAGGCGGATTAGTCTCACGTAAGAAATAGGTCTCGGAAATGATCCAAGCAACCAAGCAAAGCAGCTTTCTGTATAGCTTGTAGCAATTGCACGCAGAATGGATGTAGCAAGCATAACAAAAACAGGGCTAGCTGTCAAGTTTGTCGAACTGCAGGAAAGGTGTCGCATAGGCCAGGAGCGAGGTGTCGCATAGACCAGGAGCGCTGGTTCGCAACCGAGGTCGCCAATCCCAGGCAACTCAGAAACCAGCGCCTCCAACAGACAAGGGCTTTTCTCTTCCAAGTAGCGTACCTTTGACATCCTCTTTCCTCGTGTTACGTTTAAACTGCCTCCACCAAGATGCCAGGTCTCGCTTTGATGGTGGAGAGGTCGCGATTCCGTCATGGTTCCCAGAGGGTGGGAGGGGGTGGATCGGCTCAGTGCCAGGCTGCGACTTGCCTGTCACCATTATGTCGAGAGTGTTCGAGAAATATGAGTTGGCGGGAGGTCTATCGGGTCTGTTATTCGAAAGAGTAACTCTGGGGTAGGTGATAAAATCGAGTCCTTCGTCGCCGCCCTCGTGTTTTCGCAGGATCCCCGAGGCTGGGACTGTGATCCCAAAATAGCACGAGGACTAGTCAAACCAGCGGGAGAAAGAGCCGCGCGCCGTCCGCAACGCCCACAGCGGATCGACGAAAGAGACGTCCGTTAATAATGCGGGGAAATCCAGCTCGATAAGTCCCGTGGATGCCTCGATGATAAATGCGACCGAGTGGCGATGAGATGGAGCTGGAATGGTTGAGGACGGGAGTACGGGGGAAAGAAGGAGGAAGAGGGCGGGAAAAAAGTGGTCAAGTCGGAGGGGTTAAAGGGTACGGTGGATGGAAGAAAGGGTGATTAGATTGGAGAGGCACAAGGGACGGTTACTCTCTTCAGGCTGACAGTGGCTTCAGGCTCCTCCAGGGAACTGTGGGAAGGGAGGGGAATAACCAATCCCTTAGAGAAGGTCTCAGTTCAAGGGAGCGAAGACTAAATGGAGACAGGGGTGGGTTTTTCATTCAATAATCAGTTAGAACGCCTGAAAGAGAGGAGGGAGTAGAGAAAGGATTGGCGGAACACCACGAAGGAGATGGCGATGGAGGAGAATGAGGGGCGTTGATGGGCTGAACCAATTTATTATTATTATTATTATTACCTTACACATCGACAACTATGACCATGACCGCTGAGGTAAGGTTAGAAGGATAATTTTCTTGACGAGAGTGATCGACTAGGTACCATCTACGGAGGACATACATAATAACTAGACAGGTAGGTACCTTACAGGGCGCTATGTAATGATTGCTTATTGCTACATGAGTAGTGAAAAGACCCAGAACCAAGGAACCAGCAGCTCTGGAAGTTTTGGAGTCCTGCAGTCCTGCTTGTCCTAGTTGTCTAGACTATCGAGAAAGTCGATGGAACGCTGACGATTCCCCGCCCACAGGAGTAGCAGGTACGGCTAGTTTCGACTAAGTAAAAGGTAGCACTAGACCAAGGTGGTAGATAGTAGGGTACCAGTACGGACTAGGTCTTCTCGAAGGGGAAAAGTAATAAGAGAGTCTCACCTCCCCCAAGCAATCGAGACCCTTGGGACCAGATGACCTGATCCCCAGGGCCCAAACACAAAAAAAAGGGCACACCACTGTACCTCTCTACTCCGTAACTAAGAATGATATAATGACGATGAACAGAACAGGTTCTTCATTACTCCGTAAACTAGGTAACTGGCATACCAAACTATTCCAAGGCTAACAGGGGGTACACGCCACAGATGTAAGCTCAATATATATGCTAATTGAACTATACTGAAGACAGATATTGCAAATACCAGCCGGAGTCTGCCGCGGTACAGTCAATATAATCTACGGATAAATTCAGATAGGTACTGTGTGAAGCCACTGATCCACCAAAACCACGCAGAAACTAATGCCAGTATGCCACATATGAAACTGTGGATAGAAGGGGCATCAGAAACTTTTGCAATGCAAAAAATCTTCCTAATGGAAACTGGCCGTTAAATCTGTAGATAATTCAAGCCAGAGTAAGAGAGCATTCATCCCATTGATTAGCTAACTGTGATCACTTCCAGAGAAGGTATGTATGGGTGGTGACCCTGGTGGGGTTGGCAATGTAGCAAGGCTGAGTGACCATGGTTCCGTCCATGCCACAATTTCACATCACTAAGTCCAGCCTGTCCAGGGCCCAACTTCTAGCTGGTGGCGGCGTTCTTTTTTTAAGTTGGACGCTCGGCTATCCTAAAGGGGTTAGACTCAGTAGTTGTAGAGTCAAGTCGGTTGGTGACATTTCGGGTGTGGATGAGCTTTCTTCCGTTGTATAACCGCGGTAGGAGCTGAAGCAGAAGCCTGACTGGCACTGATTAGGCGCGATTCTCAATAAGAGCTCATAAAATTGGTGTACTGATAGCTTGGCTCTTATTCTGTGATCCGTGTGCTTAAAATTGGCACAATGATGTATCATCTCCATCATCCAGAGGTAGATTGACTGCGCAAAGCCCTGAGGTAGAGACAGGTGATTGTGGTCACATGAGCTCATCAAGTATCACGTGACTGAAAATAGTAGCTTCCGCAGCCTCGAAGGTTATCAAGTGCCGGCTCATCAAATATTATTGTGCTTGATCGAAACATCATCATCTACATTTCTCGTTTGCTTTGTCTTTCAAGCCACATCTAGATCACATCATAATGGACGGGTAAGTCCTTTTTGCCTACGGAGTCTTCAGCAAGCCTGTCTTGGGATCGTGCGCTAAACTAACATGGGACATCAGACTTACAGCCGCGGAACAGCGAGAGCTCGCTTCTCGCATGGAAAGGAAGCAGCTGAAGGAGTTTATGACTGTACGTTCTTACCTGGCGCCTTGATCCCGCTGCCCAACGTGTCCTGCCCAGTGTCCAATATCTTCGACCAGTCGACCGTAGAGGCCTGCTTCTGACTGTTTTCCGCCATACAGATGTACTCCAAGCTCGTCCAGCGCTGCTTCGACAACTGCGTCAACGACTTCACCACCAAGTCTCTTATCTCCCGTGAAGAAGGTTGTGTCATGCGCTGTGTGGACAAATATATGAAGGCTTCCGGCCGCTTGAACGAGCGCTTCCAGGAGCAGAACGCTGCTATGATGCAGGGTGGACAGATGCCTGGCCGGTAATCTACCCGTGGTCTTGTCTCTTCTCTTCGTATGGTGTATAAAATGCGTTGGGTTCTATTTCACAGCCCTGGGGCATGATCGTCTTCGGCTCAATGAATGGGCATTTGGGCTGGTTCCTGCATGAAAACGGAGGAGAATCCTTCGTCAAGGGGCTATAGTGAGAGGTATCATCTTGGGTTTGCTTTGATCTGTGTAACATGTACCATATAACATATTCCTACTCTCGTGACTCATGAGACGGTAGCCCTTGATGGGTTGATGGCCCGTCACATTGTCCAATGCAGAAAAATGAAGGCACTGAAGCCGCGAAACTCGGAGTCATTTGAGACGATCTACTTTCTTGCTTATCTGTCTAGGAAATATGTAACTCAGTATGACGCAGTTGAAGTTTTCTTATCAGAGACAAGCAAGCCTGATACAAGGATAAGGCTGGGAAAAATCTCCAATTTGGGTGATCACAATCTAGTTTAGCCCGACGATCGAAACTTATTGGTCGATTCGTGTCAAAGCTGTGAGATTAGTCAATTCAATTGAACGATAAAACGGAGCATTCGTCGGCATCTATCTACCCATTGTTTCTCCTGGTAGCTATCCTGCCGTATGGGCTCGTAGCTGGTGATGTCTTGGCGGGGACACGGACCAAATGTCGCCCGGAAAACATTACCCTTTTCGACGCTTTCCGCATCATAGCTCAGCCTGGTTGAGAGAACAGGCCGAACTCGGCCTCGAGCTCGATATCTGGTGTATAGAGGTTGTCGAGCCAGGATAATATTGCTCAGTTGACAACCGAGTTGTATGGTAGAGTGCTGCTGAGCTGGCTCTACAGCTCATATTCCCTAGAGGTTGATTACATCGTAGTAATGAACAGTCTATCCGTACAATGAAGCTGGATCAACTGCAGCAGCAGAAGATCACAACATCAATTGGAGAATGCGGAGACATGAGGGGATTATATGCAGTTCTGACTTGTTACTACTATTATCATTATCAGAGATCCACCTGTCATGATCCAGATGTCAAAGGAAGAGGAGTCATAACCCAGAATATGAGATTGCCCGAGAGTTTCCCGTCGGCGTCTGTTCTTAGCATCGCTACCCCGCCCCCCACCGTCAGCCCCGCCCCC
>JAAAPX010000128.1:0-93949 GCA_012656285.1 Aspergillus fumigatiaffinis
GGGTGTAGATCTCGGTCTATCTCATCCCGAGATTATATACATCTGCTTTCCTCTTTTCTGACTCCATCACAGGAATTGATCAGAACAAAACAAACGAATTAACCAGATAAAACACAGACATGAAGAAATACGCTCTCATCGGCACCGGCGGCCGTGCCATGTTCTTCTACACGGCTATCGTGCGCGATTTTCCCACCACCGCGCAACTGGTCGCCTTTTGCGACACCAACACCACCCGGATGGCATACGCCAACAGTCGGCTAGAGGCTCTCGGCCACGCGCCAGTCCCAACCTACGTCGCCAGCGACTTCGACAAGATGATCGCAGACACCAAGCCAGACGAGATCATCGTGACCACCATCGACCGCACGCACCACCAGTACATCATTCGTGCGCTGGAGCTGGGCTGCAACGTCATCACGGAAAAGCCCATGACGATCGACGCCCCCCGCTGCCTAGCCATCATCGACGCCGTGGAGCGCACGCAGCGCCTGGTCCGAGTGACCTTCAACTACCGGTACGCGCCGCACAACAGCAAGATCGCGGCGCTGCTTGCGTCCGACGCGATTGGGGATGTCCACTCCGTGCACTTTGAGTGGATGCTCAACACGTCGCATGGGGCTGACTATTTCCGGCGGTGGCATCGCGATAAGCGCAACAGCGGTGGGTTACTGGTGCACAAATCGACGCATCACTTCGACCTGGTGAATTTCTGGCTGCGGACGAGGCCGGCGAGCGTCGTCGCGATGGGGGATCTGCGCTTCTACGGGAAGGAGAACGCGGAGCGCCGGGGCGAGACGCGGTTCTATTCCCGAGTGAGAGGGAGCGAGGTGGCTAGATCAGACCCGTTTGCGCTCGATCTGGAAGGTAATGCGCAGCTGAAGGCGCTGTATGCGGATGCGGAGCACGAGGATGGGTATTACCGCGACCAGAGCGTGTTTGGCGATGGGATCAGTATTGAGGATACGATGGGGGTGATGGTGCGGTATGAGAGTGGCGCGGTCCTGACGTACAGCCTGACGGCGTATGCGCCCTGGGAAGGGTTCCGGGTGATGTTCAACGGGAGCAAGGGACGGCTGGAGGTGGAAGTAGTGGAGCAGTCGTATGTCAATTCGGGTGGGGAACAGGCGATGGAGGGCGCCTTGGAAAGTATGACGATTCTCCTGCGGCCCATGTTCGGGAAGCCTGTTGAGATTGAAGTTCCGACGGGTCAGGGAGGGCATGGTGGGGGAGATCCTCAGCTGCTGAAGGACTTGTTTGGTGGTGAGGCTATAGAGGATCCGCTGAAACGGGCTGCGACGCACGTCGACGGGGCATGGTCGATTGCCACGGGTATTGCTGCGAATGAGTCGATGCGCCGGGGACAGGTTGTACGTATTGATGAATTGATGAAGCTGCCAGTATAGAGAATTACTATATTACGGTTTATTATCGATTTAAATTGGTTGCTCGCTATACTTTCCATCGCGGTATGTATGTTCATGGCTTTACGACGAAGCATCGATAAAGATCCCATAGGAAAGAGCATAGGGATAATTCCTATGCTAAGTTGCGACAAACAAGGGATGATCACGTCTGCTCGGAATATTCCCAACCTGCTTGAGGGATAGTTGATCACACTCTCCCCACATTCCTGGCTGACGACGGTGAGGCAAGGGAGACGATGCACTCAAATCTCCGACTGCTCTGCTTTTCAGCATGGTCGTCTGTTCCATGCATAATATCAACTAAGAGCCACGACGCGTAACCTCATCTTCTCGGGATTCAACAACATTACAGAGATGAGAGGAAATCTCAATCACGTAGGCCTATGATCTCACATTATACCAAACGTTGTGACTCTGGACGAGTCCAAATATAGCAAAGGTTATCTCAGGAATCCGGAGAACGAGCATCTATTGGCAGGGACATCAATCAAGGGAGGAGCTTAGGAAGAGCTCACCTGCTATGACGAAGGTTTCGCTGAAGCAATGATGGAATAAATGTCTGCTCCTCATGGCCTTCTTCCTCCTCCATCTCTCAGTGACACCATGTCTCAGATCGTGGAATCCAAAGAACTTTGCGTGGCACCCTCGCCCATCGACGAGGGTCTTTTTCAACAGCAGCTGGACCTCCAAGGTCTCAAGCTCACCCCAGATGGATTTGTGCATTGGAAACCGGGCAACAAGCGCCACCCACGCAACTGGTCGAAGCTGCGAAAGGCCCACGATGTTTCAGTCATTTTGTTGCTGGAGATGTTCACGTATGTTGCTCGTCTTATGCCTCGGATGAAGCTGACAATTGCAGGACGTTGGTCAGCGCAGCAGGAGTATGTCACTCAACTGATGGTGCGAACCTCGCTGACCTGGTAGTCTGCCGCGGCCAATGCCTCGCACGAGGAATTCAACATTAGCAAGACGCTGTCGATTTTCCTCTTCGTGCCGATGTACGTGACACGTCCTCAACTCGAACCTAGCTGACAGTATAGGTACCTCATCGGGCAAGGAATTGGCAGCATCGTCTTTCCGCCGTACTCGGAAGCCTTTGGACGCAAGAAACTGTATATAGTCAGTACGGCGATGTACAGCTTGTCGTGCATTATAATCGCTATTGTACCATCCATCACTGGAGTAGTCGTTGGACGTCTGCTTAGCGGGTTCCTGTCGGCGATTCCCACCAATGTCGTGGCTGGAAGCATTGAAGACATGTTCAACGCAAAAGATCGGATATGGTTCCTGTCGCTGTGGATGATGTTGGCTCCGTGGGGTCTGGCATTGGGACCGATCTACAGCACATACATCATCTACGCCTTAGACTGGTATGTTCCGTGCACTGACCCAAGGCAGTACTGACTGTCTCCAGGAGATGGGTGTTCTACGTAGCAGCCATCGTCACCGGCTTCATCGCGTGTCTCCTGCTCGGCATCCGCGAATCTCGACCTCCCCTCCTCCTCGACCAAGAAGTTCGCCATCTGTGCCAGGCCCTCGGCAAGGAGACCCCGATCGTGGTGCAAAGCCTCAACCCTGACCGGATCCCGGACCTGCGCACATTCTTCACCATGGCCCTCTTTCGCCCAATCTACCTCTTCTTCACCGAACCCATTATCTTCCTGGTATCCATCATCAGCGCCATCCCCTTCACCCTCATCTACATGTTCACCGAGGCCCTCCCCCCAATCTACCAATCCTTTGGCATGACCACCACCCACTCATGTCTCCCCTTCCTCGGCCTCGGCCTCGGCTGCATGCTCGGCATGCTCACGCGCATCCACGACTACAAGCTCATCATCTCCCGCCACCGCCAGCGCCTCCCCCTCCGCCCCGAAGACAAGCTCCTCGGCTTCATGATCGGCGCCCCCGTCTTCGCCCTCGGGCTGTGGCTCTTCGCCTGGACCATCCCCCCCGCAGTCACAACCGTTCACTGGATGGTCTCCACCGTCGCCCTCGTGGCCATCGGCTACGCAGCAACCGAGTTCGGTTCCGTCCTGACTGGCTATCTCGCAGATAGCTACCTCAGCTACGCGGCCAGCGGGTTCGCGGCGCAGACGATCCTGCGGACGTGCCTGAGCGCTGCGTTCCCGCTGTTTGCGCCGGCGATGTTTGGTTCCCTGGGGGCGAATGTGGCTGTCAGCGTGCTGGCGTCGATTGCTACGGTGTTTTGTCTTGTGCCGCCGTTGTTTGCGCGGTTTGGGGAAAGGATTCGTGCCAAGAGTCGGTTTGCGAGGTATAGTTTGGATGTGTATAATCGGATTACTGTTGATGAGGAGGGTTTCTAGCGGTGTATCTACGGTGTGATCGGTGATTGGTGTCTATACGAGTAGTGGTCAGTGAAATAGGGAGTCAATTGGATAGATCGAATGAAGACTGTGCATGAGTTGCGACATACCCAAGCTCCATCCCAAGTTGGTAGTGTCTATTCTGCTAGCTAGGCAATCCCCTTCTCCAGGCTGCCTCTGGCCACTGCACTATTTCAGCTGTGTCCGTCTCGGCGGACGATTTTCCAGCCCGGTTTCTCAACTGCATCCATACCGAGGCAAATACTGATGGAGCGCTCTCTCCCTGAGCAAGTACGCCCTCTTCCTTCAATATCCGCTGCCGCTCCTCCCACGCTGGCCGGTGATACTCCACGATCGCAGATCCCGCCAACGCCATGACGACAGCTACCCATGGACCCCACTGCCCCACAGCGTACGGCAGTTCACTGGCGGGTATCTCCTTGCCGATATGTATGAAAGACTCGTTCAGGACGAGAACGACAACAGAGGCGACTGACAGCAGAGCGGTCATTAACCCCGGCCGGCGGCGCTTCTGACCCCGAGCCAACTTCTTCTGCGCCATCGATCGCCTCTGTGTTGCGTAGCGGCGCTGTTTCGGGAGGAGGTCGCTTTGGCTAAGGGTGTTGTTTGCTGAGCGGAGTATGCGTTCCAACTCGTCCTTTGTGTAGTAGCGAGGCGTCACGAGGAGACGGTAGAGTGAGACCACCGCTCCAAGGAAGATTGAGGGGCAGATTGAGGCTGCCAATAATCTGAATCTCCGAATTGATACCAGCTGGTACCACGCGAATGTCGCTCGGGTCTCGAAAGGCCTGTCGTGCGTTGAAGCAGGCGTATGTGCAGTTGAACTGCATTAAATCCAATTGTGCCTTGCTCGTCAGAAGTACTGGTTCTGTGGTGTTGGTCGCATCGCTCGGTAGAGATATACATCTCTCTTCGCTCGGATAGTCCCTTAACATCGCGACGACAGAACAGACCGTTCCAACGACCATCAGCAACCCCCAGTATTGGAATACCGGGCGGGCAGGGGACTCGCGCAGCAGTTCAGACCCATGGAAGAATACCGTCACGACCAAGCTTCCCACGCTGACGATGGCAAAAATTCCCAGACAATCCAGATCAAGTAGAGTTGCGCGATATGCCAGCCAGTATGGTTGCATGGACAGCGGCTGATGCGGCATAGGTCATGGCCGCACCCAGTGCACCAGCCACCAACCATGGCGTCTTGCGACTGACGATGGAGAAAAGGAGCATGCCATAGTAGAGGACTCGCTGGAGAAGGGCATATTGCCCGCTGATTGGGTAGACGCATTCTATCCGTCCTTCGTCTAGTGTCGCATTGTACCGAAGGAGACTACTAGCTGATGCTGCGGGGACGATTGTCAGGAGCAATGACACCAAGATAGCCGGGATAAACATCTCACCAGTGCTCATTTGGCATCCGACTTCTGTCAATGACGGACGGTGATCGGCAAGTCGTCGTTATATGCTCTTGGGGAGCTGACGTCAACCACATATTGCTTTTTCGTGATCTGGGTTTCTATTCGACGCCTCCTCTTGCTGTGATTTCTTCTACGAGCTGAGCCTTGCCGTACTATCCAATGAGCTTGTTGCGGCAGGGCTACGTTGGGATTATTATGAAATCAGCATCATGTACACATAGAGTGCGCCATCTGTGGTGATATTCGAAAGAATAACGTTGTGTTTGAAAACTTTATCCTAAAACCAATATCTCAAATATAGGAGGTCAAAGATCCGGCAGACGACCTCCGCTTTCATCAACTATCTGGATCGACGTCGTCACGGGCCAAGAGGGCCTGAGACAGGAGAGTTACACCTTAGGAGTCTGGGGCGCCCACTTCAATATCGTGTTCGTGTCAACAGAACCAAACGAGCATGCTGCGATTATAGAGCTTCATGACAGATGCTGATCCTAAACCTGGGTATACCAGGGAGGTGACGGAGAAGGAGACTATAGACCTCGCTATCTTTAATAATGAATTGAGGCTAACAGGTTAGCAATGATCTTCACAACCCCTGATCTGCCTGCCAATGTCATTGTGATTGCGCACCGCTGCTAATGGAGAACGACCATCTGCTTCGCCGGACAACGAAGGACTCATGAAGATCGTCGTCTGACCGTAATTGCAGCGATGTCGTCGTCAACTTGGATAAAGCTCGTGAGCCAAAGCAATGACGATAATGGTACTAGAGTGTCCTCTCCCTATGGGAACTGCAAGCGAGATCGAGGACTTATTCTATCATGAAGCATGCAAACTTTCCTGTGAGAAAAGCCATAGTATCCTGTACCTCAACAGCGTCTCGGCTGAGCCACCAGTCCAGAAAGCCAATATAGACCGCCCCTATTCAGGGCTTGGCAACTGACGAGTATGTCCTCTGACCTGATGAGTGGTATTTCCCGGAAGCCTGGCGACTCGTATATCCTCAAACAATGTCTCGACCAGAGACTCTGATGGAGGCCTAGAAAGCACTCTTCCCAGTTCAGGCAGGTCGACATCGCTGTCAGTCAGCAACTGGGTTTATGCACTCCGCAGTGCCTTAGTGACTTGCGCTGATTGGACCTCATGTTTGCGCCAGGAGAAGATAGAAGATAATCGATCAGAATGCAAAGAGTGCTTCCTCCACACTTGGTCTGTTGAACTTGGGATCGGAACCATTTAAGTGATTCATTAACACCCTTGTCGGTGTGTTTGGTGAGATTGGAGTGGCAGACTAGCCTGGATTATCGTCCATGCACGGTTCCCTTAAGGATTTCGTGATTCTGTCGTCTCTACCAATGATAGTTGAACAGCTGCATACGACATGCACATATAGAGTCGGTGAGCACTTCACAAAAGTAAGGTATACACTTTTGCAGAACGGGTCTATGGTACTCTCCTGATCAAGCGCAAGCAACTGATCATCCAAGTTCTTGCTAACCTATATAAAGTTATCGGTAACTTATCCAAGATGGTTGTTGCTATGGAATATATGGTAGACTGGATATGTACTTGATCTCGAGAAATCGGTGAGATAAAGTCAGACGCAAGCATGCAGGCATGACTTTTCATCCTCTACTAAGACATCACGACGCAAGGGGCGAGGGTTAATTCCTTACCTTCTATCCAGTAAGTCATTACTACCATAAACTCCTGAATGCCCAGCTCTCTGCAGAGAAAGTAGAACTTTCTTAATATATATTTACCAACGTGGCACCGACTGTACACCGCTGGCCATCAGTAGTATTCTGTTCGTACAGATTCGGAGGCGTGGCATCCTTAAAGCTACATCAATCTATCCAGATTGCCATCTAGACGTCAGCAAGTTCGGAGGGGCTCAGAGCACCACCCACAATGACAGTGCCAGTCCCAGGCTTCCACGTTATCATCATCGGAGCCGGTGCGTTCCCTCATCTAGTACACTTACTATGCTAAACACACTACCAGGCGCAACTGGCCTCCTCCTCGCCCAGGGTTTAAAAGAGGTACATCTCTCCATCCCAGGCCCAGGCCACAGCTGACAAGGCAGGCCGGCATCGCGTACACCATCTACGAAAAGCACGATGAAGAGACCTACGCCCGCCGAGGAGGACAATGGACCATGGCCCTGCACTCTGCCCTGCCGTATCTCGAGTCCATCCTCCCTCCTTCCCTCCGCGCGAAACTGAACTCGGCGACCACGAATCCCTGGTCCGAGCCAGATCCTGGCATTGCGGCTGCTATCCCGTTTGTGAATGGTGCTACTGGCGAGCTGATGGCTAAGATTCCGATGCCGAGTCCGAAGCGCTTTATCCGGGGGAAGTTGCGTGATCTTTTGCGGACGGATGTGGAGGTTAGATTTGGGAGGAGGTTGACCGACATCCGGGTTGAGGATGATGGGGTGGTTGCTGTTTTTGATGGAGAGGTGGTTAGGGGGAGTGTGCTTGTCGGAGCGGATGGAGGTAGGCGTTTATTCCTTTCTCTGGGTGATGCTGACGGTGTCAAGTGCGGAGTGTGGTGCGAGGGCATCTCGTCGACGCGGAGGTTGCGGCGTTGCAGAAGCCGAATATCATGGTTTTGGTTGGTGATTTGCCTCTATCCCCTAGTAGGATCTCGCTGATGGATAGAGTAGAATGCCTTCCCCACGTTCACTAGAGAGCAAGCGCTCTTCATCCACGGCAAGTCTCACCCGATCGTGCAGCTCGCTCCCCATCCACACCAGAAGACAAGTATCTTCTCCAACGGTACGCCCTGATTCACTCGCATCAATGCCCAAGAACACATCGCAACTAACAAGCTAGTGGCCAACGTGGTCGACCCTGTTCGGCCGGAAACCTGGGTGTTTCACTATTGCCTGTCAATCTGGACAGCCGAGGACCCCCCAGAAAATGCCGAGGCGCGCCGCGCACTGTTCAAACATCACATGAGCAAATACTGCGAGCCGTACAAGTCGGCTGGGGAATGGTTGGGTCAGGCCACACCAATACTAGCCGAAAAGGTACGTCTAGACGATTTCCTTAGCGGACGCTAATTCGTAGTTCAGTTCCATTACTGGAAAAACATAACACGGTGGAGTAATCTCGGCGGAAAAGTTTCCCTAGCGGGTGATGCGGCGCATCCCATGGTCCCTTGTTTGTATTACTCTTTCCTACGCTTGAGGAGAGGTCCGCTGACAATGGCAGTCACTGCGCAGGGCTTGAACACCGCCCTTGAAGACGTAAAACGCTTCCTCGACGCCATTGTCAAGGTAGTCTACCACGGTGCGGATCTCAAGACGGAGATGGATGCCTACGATGAGTCGGCGTATACGCGTGGCAAGCAGGACATAAACTTGTCGATAGAGCAGATGTACGCGTATCATCACTGGGAGGAGATAATGACCAGTCCGTTGATGAAGGGGGGATACGGTGCATTAATTAATAGTTCCGCCATTAATTAATAAGATTCATATTACCACATGCTAAGCCCAAGGCTTGGTCACAATCACATTCCTGGGGACATGGGTCGATTCATCGTGCGAACGACCATCCTGTGACCGATCATCCTGCGACCCGTCGTCCCCATGTGCTGATCGCACCTCCCGACTCGTTCTAACTGGCTCCTCCAACTGCGTAAGATTCGTAAGCTGAAGGTCACTGTCGACATCGTTCATGCGCTTGAAAGCTTTGTTCTCGTTCCCGGAGCCCCCAGACTCCGGCTGCGTCGAGTAGATTTTACGGCTGGCAAACAGTGTCGGAAAAGCTGCCTTGAAAACAGGCCGAAGCATAGGCACGCACGCGTTCAGATTCGCCAGCGCCGGCTCGGTGACGCTCCAAAAGGCAGCCCAGATCATCGAGTAGGGGAGATCGAGGAAGTCGACTGTTGTGAGGACGCGGATGCGGATGATGGTTATGGCGGAGATACTGCCTCATTAGCAACCATTTGTTTAAATACCTGGTTGAAAAGGATGGACGTACAAAAGACCCATTCCGAAAATACCGTAGAGCGCCAGCTTGGTCGCAGTGCTCATCTGCAACTTCCAGATAAAATGCAGCGGGAGTACCATGATCATGACGTCCGTGATGAGATTAAAGGCGCCGATGGTCGAAAAGGCCACGTCCTGGCTTGCGCAGTGGCCCGGTAGCGTCGGGTTCCAGTTCTTCTGGAAGGGCTGGCAGATGAAGAAGATCTGGAGCATGCTGCCGGCCCAGTACGCACAGGCACAGCCCATGCAGACCCAGGCGGCGATGCGGAAGCCCTTGGTGACGAAGATGCGCAGGTAGAAGAAGAGATAGCTCAGTTTGGCGAGGACCATGGCGTTGTAGTAGACGACTTGGTAGACGATCAGCATCTTGAGGATGGCCACCAGGTTCTCCGGGGGTATCTCTGTGACGTGGTTGCGCATCCCGACGCGAGCGTAGTGGTAGTGCATTGCCAGCATGCCGTACGTGTGCAGCATGGAGCCTACACAGCAGCCATCGTCCCACCAGATCTTACTCTGTCGTATATGTCGTGAGATGAAGCGGAGAATCAGAGCAAGAGTAGCAAAGGCGACCAGCACCGTGTTGGCTATGAGCTGGTCGCGCACAATGGGGAAGGCAAAGGCATCGTACAGGACCACCATTTTGTCTCACCAAAGCGGAGGTGGACAAGTGAAAAGTTCTCGAGGACATCCTTTAATAAAATGCCCTGAAACTCTAAAACCACCCCAAACGAGGCGACGGACAATTTATCGCGGGTCAAGCTTCTGGCAGGTGCTAGACTAGCGCCATACATGGTTCATCTTTTCCGTCTTAAATCTAGGAATCCCGCCGAATTCCTGTTCTGGTAAATGGACAGTCGTTGAAGCTGCTGCCGGGCAGCCACCGAGTCCTCGAGACCAATCTTCATCTGGGCTCAGACAACGAGCCGCTGGCCTCCTGCCGATCAGAACGGGCGAGGTGTCAGGCTACTACTTTAGTATAACGGCGGCGCGCGAAGGATCAGCCGGCGCGGATTGTGGGGATCCCGATGGATAGCGATTGGAAGAGCCACGAATGGGGCCATCATTAGCTTTATGGGAGGGAGAGGGGTAGACTAAATAACCTTGAACGAGAATAGAGTATTTGACATGTCATTTTGGCCCACGCGTGTGTCGGAATTTGATGCCCGTCGATCCACTCCTGACAGTCTAACCCCTCAACCTGAACAGAGAACACAACTCGTAAGTCGCAACCACAGCACCTGCCTCAGACTGAACATTGCAATGGACGAATACGACTATATCATTGCCGGGGCAGGCATCGGCGGCCTGGTTCTGGCCAACCGCCTCAGCGCAGACGCCTCTGTCAATGTCCTTCTGATCGAAGCCGGGGCCAATCGCATGGGCGATCCCCGTATCGACACCCCTGGGTTTCTGGGCATGTTATACGGAAATCCAGACTTCGACTGGGATTATATGAGCGTCCCTCAGGTATCACGTCAATTCCACTACTTCGTTGACGTCAATAATGCTGATCGTATAGCCCAATGTCAACAACCGACAAATCGCGCAGCCCCGCGGCCGTGTCGTCGGCGGTTCCTCGGCCATGAACTTCTCGGTCGTCATGTACCCTCCCGCTTCAGACTTTGAGGCATGGAAGGCGCTGGGAAACAAAGGCTGGGGCGCAGAGGATATGGCGCCGTACCTGCGGAAGTTTCACACTTTCTCCCCGCCCAGCAAGACGACGGCCGAACTTCTCAGTCTCGATCGGTACATGAAAGCCAGCAGCCAGGGGTGTGACGGTCCCGTGCCTGTTTCCCTGCCTGACGTGTATGGGCCGTTCAACAAAGCATGGGACGAGACGTTCGAGACGCTCGGTTGGCGGACGGACGCGGATCCCATAGCCGGACGCAAATTGGGAGCGTTTACCGCGCCGCTGACGGTTGACGCAAAGACTGGGAAGCGGGGGTATGCAGCCGCATACTACTCCCCTGAGGTGGCTGCACGGCCGAATTTGCGCCTGCTGGCAGAGACCATGGTCGAGCGGGTGCTGTTGACCAAGCAGGATGGAGACGTCGTTGCCACCGGCGTGCAGATCAAGAATAAAGACGGTACGAGGGAAATCCGCGCAAAAAAAGAAGTCATCCTCTGCGGCGGCAGCTTGAACACCCCTCAGATCCTCGAACTCTCCGGCATTGGAAACGCAGACCTCCTCCAAAAGCACGGCATCCCTGTGATGATCGACAACCCGGGCGTCGGCGAGAACCTCCAAGATCACTGCATCAGCTCTATCAGCTACGAGATCGCCGACGGCCAGGTCTCGGGCGACATTCTCCGCGACCCGAACGTGGTGCAGGCCCTCATCAAGTTGTACGAGGAGACCCGCGGCGGCCCGCTGGCAGGCATGCCCATCAGCGTGGCATACCTCCCTTTCGTCGACGGCCGGGGCGTAGTCCCTCGACAAGAAGTCGAGGACCTGCTCGCGAAGTATCTCGACGACGCCAATCTCCCACTCAATCTGCAGGCGCAATACGCGCACCTCCGGAAGGCGATCCTCGACAACGATACCCCTTCCTCGGAGTACCTCTTCCTCCCCGCGCAGCTACACATGAAACCCGGCGCGACGAGCTTGTCCGACGTCCTGACTAAGCCCCTGCCGGAGAACTACATCAGCATCATGATCCTGCACAACCATCCTTTCTCACGGGGATCGGTGCATATCGCATCCTCCAAGGCGGAGGACAAACCGATCTACGATCCGAACCTCTTGTCCCACCCGCTGGACCTGGAGATCCTGGCTCGACACACGCAGTTCTTAGACAAGATTGTCGCCACGGAGCCGTTTAAGTCTCTTCTCAAGGAACGGCGGATACCGGCGAACGCGAGCGACTTGAGCGATCTGGAGCGAGCCAAGGAGGTTGTCAAGGACCGGCTGTATACGTGCTTCCACCCTGCGGGGACGTGCGCCATGTTGCCGCGGGAGATGGGGGGTGTGGTGGATGATCAGCTGAAAGTGTATGGGACTCGCAATCTGAGGGTTGTCGATGCCAGTGTCTTTCCTCTGGAGCCGGCGGGGAATATCCAGGCGACGGTGTACGCGGTTGCGGAGCGGGCGGCTGATTTGATCATTGGCAGGAATTAGTTTTACTGGTCTACATTCTACATACCCTTATCAAATGTATATGCTGTTATCGATAATGAGACATCGTTGATCAACACTGTTTTGGATACATTCCAGGTAAAGAATGCGACATCAACATCATCCCACCCCTACTTCCAAAGTTTGATTTTATTCTCAACCTCAACATGATCACCAGAATCAATCACAATGCATCGCATGCAATTACTATGGCTCCTGTTGATCTCCCCCGCGTATAGCATAGACCTAGACCTCAACGATCCCACCTCCATCAAACAAGCCGCCCACGATGTCGCCGCAAACATGCTCTCCCACTACACGGGGATGAAACCCGGCGACAACCCGGGCAACCTCCCACCACCATACTACTGGTGGGAAGCCGGGGCGATGTTCAACGCCCTCATCGACTACTGGTACCTGACGGGTGACAGTACCTGGAACGCAATCACCACGCAAGCCCTGACCTGGCAGGCCGGGCGTACGGGGACCTTTATGCCCACCAACCAGACCAAAACGGAGGGCAACGACGACCAGGCATTCTGGGCATTCGCAGCCATGTCCGCTGCAGAGCGAAACTTCCCCGACCCAGACCCGGGCCACGGACCTGGATGGCTGGCGATGGCGCAGGCGGTGTTCAACACGCAGGCGGCGCGGTGGGACGAAGACACCTGCGGCGGGGGCCTGCGGTGGCAGATCTTCAGCTTCAACAATGGGTGGAATTACAAGAATACCATTTCGAACGGGTGTTTCTTCAACCTGGCCGCGAGGCTGGCGCGGTACACGGGCAACAGCACGTATGCGGAGTGGGCAGAGCGGATCTGGGACTGGACGGTGGAGGTGGGCTTCCTCACAGAGGACTGGTTGTTTTACGATGGGGCGGATGTGCTGCTGAACTGTTCGGACTTTAATCGGATCGAGTGGACGTACAATTCCGGGGTGTATTTACTGGGCGCGGCCAACATGTACAATTTTGTATGTCTACGACTCCTTCTCTTTGGATGCGTGGCTAACGAGACAGACGGAGGCTGACCCCCGATGGGAGGCGAGGACAAAGCAGATCCTCGAGGCGACGGATGCGTTTTTCGTCAAGGACCCGGCCATGGTGATGTACGAGCGGGCCTGCGAGCTCGTGAATACCTGCCAGATCGACCAGCGGGCTTTTAAGGGTTTCCTCGCACGATGGATGGCGGCAGCCACGCAGGTCGCCCCCTTTACGTACGACTGGGTCATGCCGCGGTTGCGAGCATCAGCAGCTGCCGCTGCGAGGACATGCACTGGCGGTCCGGATGGTGCGGCGTGTGGACTGAAATGGACGACGGGGGTATGGGATGGCAGTGAGGATGTGGGATTGCAGATGAGTGTGCTGGAGGTGATGCAGAGTCTCTTGATCGACCGGGTAGATCCGCCGGTTACGGATGCCACCGGGGGAACTTCAGTGGGCGATCCTAGTGGAGGAATGGAGCAGCATGATCCACGGCCGCAGGTGCTGACGATGACTATCACCGGGGCGGATCGCGCAGGGGCGGGGCTCCTGACAGCCATGTTGGGGGTATTGATGATAGGAACGACAGGATGGCTCCTTTATGAATAGCTTGTATCTGTAGATGTGTACATCAATCAATGGTTATTTACTGCAGACCAGCCACAATCCGTCTCAACGCTTCGTCCAGGTACGCCTGCGGATGGGCAAAGACAATGCGGAACCATCCCGGCGTCTCTGAGCCAAACAACGCCCCGGAAGCCAGAAACACCTTGTTCTTCAGCAGACGCTGCATCACGATCTCGCTGACATCCTCATGAATCGCCTCGGGATGGCGCTTGAGGTACGGCGTGCCCAGGTCCACCCAGACAAAGAATCCCGCATTCGCCCCAGCCATATACGGGATCTCATTCTGCTTCAGTAATCCTACTGTGTATTCATAAGCCTCTTTCAGCCTCTCGCAGTTCAACCGGATATACTCATCCGTATACGCATCATCCTCGAGGATATTTGCCGCCAGATGGTCCGCCGGTCCGGACACGTAGGTGTACAGCGCAACACTGTCAACCGCAGCACGCACATCCTTATTCCCCTGGCTGATCAGTGCGCCCAACCGCAGCCCATTCGCGCCGAAATCCTTGCTCATTCCCCAGAGAACATGTACCCGATCCGCATCGATGACTCCCTTGGTGTCGATACTCAGAGCGGAGACAAACTCCTCTCCACCCCATACGGATAACGCGTATATCTCATCACTGATAAAATGCATCCCATGCTCCTGGCACAACCGCATCAGCGCAACCAGCACGTCCCGCGAGTAACACCGTCCGAGAGGATTATGCGGGTGACACAGCAGCAGCGCACGACTCTTTTTACCAGTCCGCTGCTCGAAGCTGGTCAGCGCGTGTCGGTACGCCTCCACGCAGTCTGCGCCGAGCGGATCCGCCCCTCCAAACGGAACAGTCACGACCTCGGTCCCGAACCGCATCGAGAGATCCGCGATGAACGTCCCGTAGTATGGTCTTCCCAGGAGGATCCCCTCGCCTTTATCCGCAAATGCCCAGGAGAGATGCTCGACCGCCGCGGAGACGCCGTTGGTGAGGATGAGATGGTGCGGTTCGAGCGGGGTAGCCGGGTGGAGGCGTCGGTTCAGGAAGCGCGCCATAGCCGCTTTGAGGCGTTTCGACCCGGATGCGCCGTCATTGTAGGTGAGGGATTTGGAGGTGAGGCGGAGGTTCTGGTGCATGTAATCCAGGAGGTACTCGTGCATTAGGAGGTTCTCGGCTACGCCGACGCTGTAGTAGCCGTCGGGGTTGGTTTCCGGGTCGTACATGTTGCCCAGGACCTCCCAGATGATGCTGTTGCTGTTGGCGTGGAGGACGCCATTTGCGCGTGTCGAAAGGGACATTTCATAGATCGAAGATGGTGAAGTGAGGAAGGAGATGAGGCGAGGAAGAGAGGGAGAAAACAAGGAATTAATACCCTTTAAAAGGATGCGAAGGGAGTCATTGAGTTCGTATTGGTGGGGTCAAGTAGCGCATCTATTACCCCACAATATCCGTATCTTCCAGCTGTGATTATCAGATGTTTTGTAATCTAGTATTTCATATTAGCATTTAGCAGAGTTCATTAATAAGCAACTACCAACTAGTTAACCATCTCAGGGATCTATACACTAAAATGCAGTGAAGTACAAGGCATTTTATGCATAGGTAAGGTAGTACCTGAGGGGTAGACAGATGTTCTAACTGGAAACAGCTTCGTTGCATTGCCGTTCTGTCGCATTAGGCTACCATTGGCTGACACGGCATGTGCATTCCTATTCCGGTATAGTGCCGTTCTCTTGGACTAATCTAGATGCTGCTTACTGAGTAGTGGCTGGCACTTTCTCTTCCCTATTATTTAGGTTGTGGTCTTTCACAGGTGCACCACAGACTACAGTACTGCTGAATCCTAGTTCCACATCCATTTCACAGCCTTACCTCTACACAGGGGGTCACTGGATCTAAGAACTATATTACAAGTAACAGAACTAGCTGGTTCGCTCTTTGTTGGAAAGCTCAGAACCATATGAGGTTTCAGAATCACTATTAATTTTAATTTGCCTACTAATGAGAAAGTTTAGAAGGCTATCATCGGACTAACTAGAATGGGCCCTGGCAGACTTGATAATCGAGGCATTGCCGACATTTCAGCAGCCAATGCTGCTCGGCGATCAGTTTTTTAACTCTTCCACCTCCGCCAGTGTCTCAACCATACGCGCTAAATCCTCCTTATGCCCCTTCACCACGCTGAGGTAATCCGATGTTAGCATCAATAGCTGAAAGTCTTTAAGCCAAGTACGTGATGCCCCGGACACCTTGCACGTGACAACAGCCAAAGGCTTCTGATGCCGTCTCGACACTTTCACCAATTGATCTATTGCGTCCAATATCTCCTGGTCTTCGGGGTCGCCCATGCGGCGTGGAGGGCAGCGCATGGCAACTCGGAGGTCGCCAGCTCCTAGCATTAGGCCGTTGACACCAGGGACTGCAGCTATGGCGTCCGCATTTTTAACGGCAAGCTGCATACATCCCGTCATCAGCACATATGGAGACCCAACCAACCTGAGAATAATGAACTTACAGGACTCTCAATCTGAATGATCACTGCGATGTTCTTGTCCGCTACCAGCTCGTGGGAGGACCCTGGTGGTGCCACATCTGTAGCTCCAGGGACTAGCACTGCTGGAGCCAGGGACCGGTCACCGCCTGAGTATGCATAACGGCACTTGGTGACGGCTTCGGCGGCTTGCTCAGGTGTATCAATGTGTGGGAAGATTATGCCCCCGGCTCCTATTTTAAACGCCGGTTGAGTAAGCATTTAGAAATTCTTACCTGATAGCTCAAAACCAGACTTACCCGCGTCAAGAGCGTATGGTAGTAGATCTGATTTGGCAGACGGCACTCGACAGATCGGGATGGTCCTTCCCTCGCTAGACAGGCTAACGGTTTGGATAAGGCAAACAAGGTTTTCAGCTTCAATGGGTCTGCACCGCCGTTACAGTTTGTACTGGTTAGACCTTGAACAGAAATGGGGTCCGTTAAGTACAGAGAGGGACAAACGTATGTTGTGCATCAATCATGACAAAGTCATAACCCAGGACTGCCAGCGTGCGCGCTGAGATGGTGTGTGGAATAGAGACAATGGTGCCTAACAAATGCGTAGGTCTCCCAGAGGACGGGTCCATAGTGTCCTCCAGGGCCTTTGCCAAGTTGGAAGGTTGGAAGAGCGACGCCGCACGGTAGTCGTCCATATTGCTTAGCCTGCGATGCACTTCAAGAGAGAACGTGTAATATGCGCCTGCAGTTCCTCGCTGAATTATTTATACTTCTATTACACGTCGCGGATTGCGAAGGAGGGTTACATTCGTCTTGGATGATTAGAGGTCTCTAGCGAGTCATCTCGTACCAAACAATAGAGCGTCATCTCAGAGCTCGACCATCTCCTATAATTACTGCTGAAAGATAAAAGTCATTCTAGTCTATAGCTTAACTCTGCACTGCACTATGTAACGTCAATGCGATGGTGACAGGAGTAAGTGGCGGCCATTGTCCGAAAGCGGAAACTGAGTTGCCGGATTCGATAAGGTGATGACTATAAGTCCAGATTAGGCATATATAATTTGTCAGCTCAGTTTTAAACCAGAAAGTGCCTAAGATGTTAGGCCCTTCTAGCCTAAGTGAGAAGCTAGATATGAAAACGTAGAGCTCGGCTCACTAACCTACACTCATCCCATGCCCAATAGGCCGTTCAATCCCGACCACGGGGGCTGTCCATGGCGATAAACAGAGCGGGGTATGTGCAGTGAGCAGTAATACAGTACCAATAGACTCTTGTTTGTCAGGCCTGGCCAGCCATAACCCCTAGAGACTGCTTCCTCCCACAGCAAATATACAAGGTGTAGGAGAGGAACGCAGAAGAGCGCAGTCGCTGTTAACACCTTGCCAGGTTGAACAGGTCAGCCCTTGAGATAGAACCTTCCGGCGAGTTCCATGTATGTTATCATGTATGTTATAGATACGGATATGATACAATATATATCAGAAAATATGCCATCATCAATTTCAGCATACATAGTCGCATATTAGCGCCTGGGGATTAGGGTTCGGTCCTTCCGAGGCAACCTTGTTTTGCGGGGGCCGCACCGCCGGAATGAGGTTGCGACCCTTGGTATGACCAAAAGTCTGAGATGAATGCATATAATCATGCCATAGATCTGCATTTTGTCCTCTTGCTTAATGTCGCACAACACTTTTTGACCACCCTTTTCATGAAGCTAGAGTTGCATTTAGTCTGAGTTCAGTTTAATTCTAACTTGAAATCATAATGGTTTGGTGATGGTTTTTAAAGGTTGGAACTGAACTCACTCCAATTGCAACTCTAATATAGCTTTACCTCTTCTAAATTAGGTAGTTGAATATTAAGATATCTCTCTAATAGGAGATAGGGCTCTTATAAATATGAATTACTAATTTAAGGTATTTAAAATAATCAAATCTATATGTCTTGGAGGTAGTCTAGGCTTATAACTATTAGAAAGCTTAGAACTATATAAGATTTTAGAATTATTAGTAATTTACCTACTAATAAGAAAGTCATATAGGCATCTAGTGTAGCGGGGAAGTTTAATGAAACGTTGCCTGACGGCTCTTTCGGGGTTGTTCGGGGTTGATACGCTGTATGAGCAATCTGACCACGTTCTCCTGCGATACGCCACGACATGTTCGCTGGGATGACAAATCTGCAGTTCCCCAGAGGTATTCTCACCTGTATGTTGTTGGATCTTCCGCAAACATGCATCAGCCTTGAGATCCCCATCTGCGGGCCCGAGGAGCAAAACGATTGCAGTCCAGACGATTTCTGTAGGACTTTGGGACGGATTCTTCCTCGTCTGCGACATCAAGTTGGTCGTCTCTGTCCGGAGCTTCTTGGGGAAGCCACCTTGGAAAAACGCGGTACAGATGGCTCTGTCTGGATCTAAGAGTTCAAACCTTGTTATGCCCTCAATCTGAACTAATGCGGCAGACGTGGACAGTTCCTGCCAGATAGCTAAGAGCGAAGATATGTCTGACAAGGACTCTGGGAGGAATAGACACTGTCTGTGATCACCAGACCATTATGCCTTCGCCGGGGAAAGGGCTTAGAGAACATTAATACTCGAAACAAGGCTTCCGACGTCTTTGACAAAAAAGAATGGTGACATCCCTGAGCGAGGATCTCCTTGGGTTTATGTAAGAGTCTAAGTAGAGAGCGCAAAAACAGCGACATTAGGTCTTGCTTCCATTCAGCCTCGACTCCATGGGTTGTGTCCTGCAAGCTAGGCTGCTACCCGGCGTAGACCAATTCCATGAGTGGGAGGGTCATGTTTAGATTGGACGATCTCAACCGCCTCTGGTCCAATGTATCCTTTCGCGACCAGATGACGGACATATTCCATGGTCCACTCTTGACATCTTTTGTTTGTAGTCTTCAATTCAATCATGAGTGATAAGTGATGAATAAGCTAATCAATAAATGAGATACTTACATCATTCACAGGGGCCATGATATTCTCACTGAGGCCTGGAGCTGGCACCTGACAGGCAGCAATCTCCATGTCTCCTTTGGGATCGGTGTGTATAGCGCGAACGTCATCCGGCCAGTCAGCAATGTGTGAGGAGTCTACCTCGCCAATGGGCCACATTTCGTAGTCTTGCTGAGCGATGTCTGGATCATAGCCCCGTTCAAATTGGTGAGAAACCAGTCATTGGTGCACCGACCACATTAATCAGGCTGCCTTTCTGGGGGTTGATTGCCGAAGGAACAAAGATGGCAAAATGGGCACGCTGGCTTGCGGCTTGTCTCAATGAAAGAAGGTAGATGGTTCTCGGGGTCATAATTGGGTGTAGTCCTGGGTGTTTGTATATATGGCCTCTTGGCGATGGAAATTCAAAGTGTGATTTGGTACACTCGATATCTTTCAGATCAAGGGGTGAAACTCGAGTTTAAATGTTTGCCTTGAAGAGCGTATCTGTTGACACGCCAGGCCTTCAGCCGCCAGGGGTATTCTATGACCCTCGTCCGTGTTTTCTGGGTATTGCATGGCTTAGGTGCTTTTAGCTTGCACTCCAAAGCCTACTTACGCCTATGTGGCATGGAAATTGCACCTTCGCAACTCTGATGAGACCTACTCGAATGAAACTGTTGAGCCATGCATTCAAACTTGCATTAATCGGTCGTCGCTAACTAGAATAATGCCCATGCGGGCCATGCCCAGAAGCGAGTCACATGACTGGCATATCCCATCTGTCCGAACTGAACCTCGTCGCTACTTGTCAAAATTGACCACGATTCTGCCCGCAACCTCTCCCCTTCGCAGCTTTTCAACAGCCTCCGGTAATCGATCGATGGGATACACCTCACAAATCTGCTTCAGCATCCCTCGTCGCGCAAAGTCCAGCGCAGCCACCGTATCCCTGCGACTCCCCACCAGCGTCCCCTTGATCGTCAGGTTCTTGAAAATGAACCGATTGGGATCATCGCCAACAACCATCGTCTTGGCCGGCGCCAGCCCAATGCACATGATAACCGCCCCGATACGGTCTCCCACAAACGACAGCGCAGTCCGATAAGCCGCCGGCGCCGTGACAAACACCCCGTGCGCGCCGATCCCATCCGCGGCAGCCACCACCGCAGCAGTGGTGTCGTCCGTCTCGGCGAAGTCAACAAAGGCCTCTGCGCCCATGTCCATCGCCAGCGCCCGCTTCGCTGGCCCCTTGTCCACCACGATCGGTCGCATCCCCATCGCCCTCGCGAGCTGCACACCCTGGATCCCAACGCCGCCTCCCCCGCCAGGGAAAACAGCCCAGTGGCCCGGTCGCAGCCCCGACTCCACCAAAGATCGATAGACGGTCGAGGCACTACACATGATCGGGGCAGCGATCTCGTCGGGGACGCCGTCGGGGATGGGGGAGGCGTAGCGGGCAGGCGAGACGAGGTATTGCTGGTATGTTCCTGCGGTCATCAATCCCGTGTGCACGGCCGTCCGGCAGTACGTCTCCTTGTCGTCCCAGCACAGCTCGCACGACCCGCATGTATCTGTTAGCGGCTTGATGCCTGCGCGATCGCCGACCTTGAAGTTCCGGACGTTGGCGCCTGTCTTGACGACGATGCCTGCGCCTTCATGACCGGGCGATCGGACGCCGAAGAACGACATGGGTGGCGCGCCGAGGTCATTCTTCATCATGTGGATGTCGGAGGAGCAGAGGCCGGTGACGTTGAGGCGGATGAGGATGTCGTCGGGCCCTGCCAGTCAGTGTCTTGTCTTCTATATGGACGAGGGACACACCTGGTTCTGGCACGGGGACCATTTCCACCTTGACTTGAAAGTCGGGGCCTTCATTGACGACCACCCCGGCTTTGCAGTGAGTCGGGATGTCGTAGATTTTTGAGTCCATATTGCTGCGTAGATGTAGATGTAGACGTAAAGTATTCGCTACTGTCCCAATGCTCTTCCATCTACTGTGATTTATTGGAAGGCATCCGAGCCAGTGCGGAATCGTCCCGCGCACGACCCCTCACCTCGGCATCATCATGTCTGCTATATACCGGTTGTTTATTCAACGTCCAGTATTCCAGTACTTGGAGGGAGATGTAGTGGAATTATCCGCGGTCTACATATCATACTAAGTGAGGGAGGGCATTACCGAGGCATCTTGAAGTCATATTTCATGAGATAGGTAGGATTATAGGCATTATAGTCATCATCGATTCCTACGAGAAATAGCAATATGTTTCATGTCTGTATAAAGGTCCTCTAATGGGTTACTCTCGTCATTTGGTTCTGCAGCGTCTTTAGTCTATGCATTTCTTTGCTTTGTACCTCTCTATGGCAGGAGATTTGGTGGTAATAATTTGACCTCCTTGGATACAGCTATATTATCCGAGGTATTTTATGTAGGACCTTGATTCTGATTTACTGATTGTGTGCGATTATAAGAGTTTTCAGTGGGAATATGTCCCCAATATATATTCAGTGGACATGCTTCTATGATACAATATACGGAAAGATAGGCCATTCAACGAACAAATCTATCCAGATGAACGTTATATTTGGCCTCATCAACTACAGTCATTCGGACATCCTAGTAGGCCTGTATACCTGCAGGCACGATGGAAAGAGTGTATAATACAAGAGTATCCTATCGTTATGTGTAGACAAAAGAAACCCGCCAAGAGAACTGACGAAGGCTAATCCACGCATTCAGAAAACCACCCTACTTCGGACTGCCCTCCTACTCCTGCGAATGCGACACCCTAACTTCAGTCACACAGATAATCCCGTCCCCTCCAGGGGGAAGGATGTGTTCCTCGCTCGAGTTCCTCCCCTCGACGCCGGGGTACGTCGCCGTCGTAGTAGTCTCGTACCCAGACTGGTACGTCAGCTCCCCGTTCCTCTGCGCCTTGAGCTCGACGTCGAAATTGCCGCTACCCAGTGTCTGCAGCTTCGACGGGTTCTGCCGCGACAGGGAGCGCAGTTTGTGCCGCGTGCCGCGGGAATAGTTTCTTGTGCGGGAGCGGGAGTGGGAGCCTTGCGAGCCGTAGCTGCCCAAGACTTGTTTGAAGAGGGGTTTGAGGGTGGGGAGGCTGCCGGCGATGATGCCTGTGTTGCATTCGACGCTGTTGGGTCTGTTAATGCGTGCTTTCTAGAGGAGAAGGAAGACAGAGGTATGGGAACGTACACAACCCAGATGGTGAGATCCGTATAGTCCCAGAGAAAGTCGCCGGTGCGGCCGTAGTTGGGGAGGATGGATACTTTGATGAACGCCGCGGCGCAGGCACTGGGATGTCAGGTTAGCGTGCTTTTTTAGAAGGTTGTAAGGCGCTTACAATATTCCCAGTCCCAGGATACAGACTAGGGATGCCTTGACACGGCGGTTGACTTGGAGATGGCTGTTCTCGTTAGTTCCAAGGCTCAAGGAATAGGCAAGAGACATACCGTAGCATTAAAGCGGGCAGTATGGCGAAGATCAGGTCGGTCAGGATATTCAGGGCTGTCGATGTCAGCCTGGTAGCAGCATCTCCGCCTCATGACATACCGGTGTTCGTGTAGCTCAGTTGCAACAGCTGCGTCGGATGGAAACATTTTGACTTGATGCTTGAGTCCCATATTGACCGGATATTTTTGCATTGAAAGATGAGCGTCTAGACCGTTAGTCTGGCTTCGAACAAGGCAGAGACACTTACGAAGAAGCAAACCGTCGTATATAACGACATCAACACTGGAGCAGTCAGCGGCGCACTTCAGTTGTCCAATGACAGACAAACCGATAATCGCCCAGATGAAAACCTTATAGCCCCTCCTCGGCGCAAATCGCAGCAGAAACAGCCCAATAGACACCTTGACCAACCCGATCGCCCACATGTATATGCCCTGCGTCGCGAAATTGAGCTGGTTCGCCTTGACCGCCGTGTCCACCACATAGGCTGTATGTCGCCCGGCACCGTAGATGACTTCAGGAATGATGATGGCCCAGCCTGCAAGGGACTGCAGCCATTAGCTTTGTTGCAGTCGATATCCGACAGAACCTACCAGCACCATGGTCAAGGCCATTGTATAATCCTATCCAGTCAGCTAGATATATCGTCGAGCGGGCAGAAGGGACGCACATCAGCGCCGACATTGCGAATCATGAATACGCGCACATACATGCGCGCCAGGACAGTCAGCAAAGCGGATATCGTCACAATGGACGTCGCGGCGAGGATCACAGGCCCTCGATTCTCGTCGGGCAAGCCTGATCCGCCTATATGATCGACCATGATGCGTCGTCGTCGTCTTGACCTCGACTTGGCCCTTTCTACTCCGTGCTATGGAGATGAAGACATAGAAATACGAGGTCGAGCAGATCTCCAGAGGGTGGCCCAGTACACCATAGCACGGTCGATGCTGAGTCGGGCCAGGAACCGAGCCGGCACTTTAGTTCTAGCCCAAGGTCAACTAATCGTGGTGATAAATTTACATCTCTGCGGAATAACTTGGTCCTAGGTTCACTGCCCTGATCGCGTCCGCTACATTTCCTGGCTAACAGGGGATAATGTATTAAACTTCAGACCTGAGGAAGGGCTTGAGCGCTCTCTGAAGCCAGCAATGACTCCCAGACAGAAAAAGCAAAACAGTCTAGGAGAGAACAAGATTTGTGGCTGTGAACGGCAGCATCGAGTGCGCGATATTACGAGTCTGAATCCAGAGTCATGCACGAAGACAGGGCCACGAGGTTGTTGCATCCAAGCACATGTAAGACATGGCCAACCCTCATACCATTCATATGGCTCGGCAGTTGTTGACCGAGTGTCTCTGCCCGTGGCCAAAAAGGTATTGTCTCAACTGTCGTATTTAGAATTGGCACTAGCTGACTCGAGGTGTCTTGGACAGACATACTTTCGGGGAAGAGGGAGCAGTGTCCAGGTCCAATAGAAAGCACCGGAAATGTGAAGGATCAGCTTATGATCTTATCCGGTAAGTTCAATAGTCGGAGTCTTTCCTTAAGCGGGAGGATTCCGGAGGTAATTGTTCCATTCTAATGCCAAGTTTAATTAATTAACGACTACATCACAGGTCTCAGTCTAGATAGGCGTGGAGAAGATCCCTATCCAGTCGCTACTGGCGGTTATAGACTGAACAATCAGATGGAGATACAGTCTGGTCGGTTGTCTAACAACCATCGGTGCCTGATCGTCATCGGATCCGTGGAGAGTCAAGACAGACCTCTGACTCCAGAGTTAATGGTCGTTCTTTTTGCGAAGCTTTCTGCCCTAAACCCAAAAAGTTGAGTTGCTCGGGTATTTTCCTTTCTCGTCTTGCCCGAACCTGAAGAACATTTAATATGTATTAATACTAAGTTGGCAATTTAGTCTAGGTCTAGGCAAAGCCTTTGTAAGAATGGGAAAAAGGAATTATGTTCCTACGAGTAGACAACTGGAATGAGAGAATACTCCCACGGGGGTACGACTCTCGGAATAAGCCCCGAAGTCAATTGTCTCCTAGGGTTTTTGCACCGAGTATTGTCATTTGCAACAGCTTCTATCCTATACCCATTTCATGAGACCCAAAACCGCGAACACCGACCAGTGGAACACCACCAGTTAGAACCATGATGACGGACAAGATGTTCATCTTCCGAGGTCAATCATCAAGAAACGCGCTTGATCAAGTCAGTCACGGACCATCCCACCAGTGGAGACGGAGACGGCTATTATTATGGACATTGTCCAATCCCGCGATGCACTCTATTTACCTTTCAGCCACGGGCTAGCCAGCCACTGATAACCGGCCAGAAGCGAGGATCATTCCTCGCCGGGCCTAGGACGGAGCTGACTACATTAGTCGATTGACCGGCCTCGTGGACCGTAGCCCTCGTGTCGCTAAGTTGTCTGAGCACTCGTGTTGAGAGTCGAGTCTCATGCAGACTATGGCCACTAGGTCGAATAGTATGCATAATGAAGTGAATGAACGGCCAAGTAAGACGACAGTAAACCACCGGATAAAATCAGTGATATAAGGAAGGCATAGGTGATTTGCCAGCCAATCAGTAGATCGTATTTTCCGCTTATAGCCGATATTGCCGTGCTGAATTAGTGCCCATATATCGGGGGTTTATTGTATTCAATTAGGGCATGGCTCGAGTTGCCGAATCTTCTGTGCTTTGCAGCTCGTAATTCTCCGTAGCTCCAACTATATCAGCCAGATCCATGGAGAACTACACTGCAAAACACAAGATACGGAGTTTGTTAAATTGAGATACACTAGCTAAGCCTTGATATGACGAGGTAATAATGTGTATGCAAGTCCGAAATTAACTAACAGTGAATATCTAGGCCAACTGTATATCCTTAGGCGGCAAAAGGAAAGCTATTCAATTCATAACTTAATGGATCTATTCTCCATTAGTGATTTCAATTCAATGATTATAATTTCATAGATATCTCGGCGGTATCATAATCAGGATTACAGGATCACTCATAATAGAAGGTTCAACGAACAATGACCAAGTTACCCCATTCAGTAAGCGCTAATCTAATGCAACACAGAGGGGTAGTCGACTCAAATCCTACAAGTTGACCGTCTTACCCTCTTTCTTCAGGACCATCCCCTCTCAGTCAAGTCAACATGGTTGCCATCCACACTCTGAGCCTTGCGCTCCTGCTGACAGGGGCCTTGGCCATGCCCTCTCCCCGGGATGCTACTGCACACTCCTCTGCGGATCCTAACCCCCTACCCTCTACGGCCTCCAGTTCGCTGGAGACGGCCTCTTTCCAGCTAGACCAGCTCGCCGACTTTGCGTACAACGTCACCACTCACGACGTATCGAACAACGCAGGCACCAAGCGCGGCAGCTGCTCGCGCAGCAACCTGCGCATCCGGCGCGACTGGAGAGCCTTTTCGTCCTCGCAGAAGAAGGCATTTATCAGGTCTGTTCGTTGTCTGCAACAGCTGCCTGCACGCACCCCGTCCAGCGTCGCCGCCGGTGCAAAGACTCGCTATGACGACTTCGTGGTGACGCATATCCAACAGACCTTGAACATCCACTATACTGTACGTTTGTAAGATCCCAGCGAGCTCGACAGCAACTGACTAACGCATCAAGGGAACTTTCCTGGCCTGGCACCGCTACTTCATCTATCAGTTTGAGCAGGCCCTGCGCGACGAGTGTGGATACACTGGCGACTACCCGTAAGCAAGCGCCTACTACTTGCGCTTGAAGACCCCATCTGACCATGACGATAGATACTGGAACTGGCCCGCGGACGTCCACTCCTTGGAGACATCACCCGTCTTTGACGGCAGCGACACCTCCATGTCCGGCAATGGTGCATACGTCCCCAACAAGGGTGACATCGCATTGACGCTGGGCAACTACCCGATCGTCTACCTCCCCGCCGGCACCGGCGGCGGCTGCGTCACCAGCGGGCCCTTTGTCAATTACACGGTTAACCTGGGCCCCGCGGGGCTCAGCCTCCCCGGCGGTGGAATGGCCGTGCAGCCCAACCCCCTCGACTACAACCCGCGGTGCCTGAAGCGCGATCTCTCGACGGCGATTCTCCAGCGCTTCTCCAATGCCAGCGCCGTCGTGAAACAAATCCTCGACAACAAGGACATCTGGGATTTCCAGATGGTCATGCAGGGGGTCCCCGGCAGCGGGTCGATCGGCGTCCACGGCGGCGGCCACTACTCCATGGGCGGCGACCCCGGCCGGGACGTGTTCGTCAGCCCCGGGGATCCGGCCTTCTGGCTGCATCACGGGATGATCGACCGCGTGTGGTGGATCTGGCAGGCTTTGGATGTCAAGAACAGGCAGTATGCTATCTCGGGGACGGGCACGTTCCTGAACTTTCCGGCGTCGCCTAACACGACGCTCAGCACGATGGTGGATATTGGGTATGCGAATGGGGGGCCGATTGCCATGCAGGATCTGATGAGTACGACTGCGGGGCCTTTTTGCTATGTTTATCTGTAGTCAATAATACTCACCGTGCTGTATGCTCTGTAACATAATTTGAGATACTAGATGTCTTAGTCGCCCTTATAACACTACTTGATCCAGGGGTACCTCCGTAAAAAGGCTTCATCTTCACTCTCCCATGGCGAAGGCTCAACTCGATATACCTCTAGACAAGCGATTATACTGATGCATCTGGTTGTACCAACGTTGGCTCGGGACTTAGTCGGGATCTGTTACCATCTTCCTACGTCATCTATATAATGACGATCCATCCGACAGTCACACCATCTGCTCTACTCACCCCACAACATGGCAACATACGACGCCCTGATCATCGGCTCTGGACCCGCCGGTCTCTCCATCGCTCTCGGGCTAAGCCGTATCCACCGCCGAGCCGCCATCTTCACCAAACCCGGCGGCGCAGGCTTCCGCAACGCAGGAGTCCACGAGATGCACAATGTCCTCGCACAGGATACCACCCCGCCAGCGGAATTCCGGCACATCGCCGCCGAGCAGATCAAGGCGTACGGCACGGTCGACTTCCTCGAGGCGGAGATCGTCGCCATGAATGCATACACCCAAAACGGCGCAGCGAATACCTTTCACGTAGCGGCCGCCGATGGCCGGACCTGGCAGGGCCGGAAGCTGGCGTTGGCAATGGGGTGCATCGACGTGTTTCCGGAGATAGAGGGGTATGCGGAGAACTGGCCGCAGGATATGTAAGCTAGCTGCAAGCTACTTTGCCTCTCCTGGCGATGACGCTGATCCTGCTAGCTTCCAGTGTTTGTTTTGTGATGGGCATGAGCGAGCACATCTTCCAGGGGGGATATTGACTTTCCCGCAGCCGATGTATGCGCACCTGGCGCAGATGATGCATCTCCTTGTCGCGCCTACGTCTGGGCCGGTTACTATCTTTACGGACGGGCCGGTGGCAGAGGATGAGGCGATGAAGGCTGCGATGGAGAAGGTCAACGCGCTGCAGTGTAAAGTTGAAACAACAAAAATTCTCCAACTTGTGCCTGTGCCTGCGCCTGACATAGGTGTTAGGGTCGTTCTTGAAGGCGGCAAGGAGTATAAGATGGGATACCTCGCGCACAAGCCGCGGACGATCCTGGCGGGACTAGACATGATTACCGGTCTTGGGGTGGAGATTGAAGACGACCCGATCCTGGGGCAGAGCGTCCAGGTCGATCAGCTGTTTTCGACGAATGTTAGGGGAGTTTTTGCTGCGGGGGATGCAGCCACTCCGATGAAGGTTGTTGCTAATGCGATGGGGAGTGGTAAGCTTTCCTCTCCTGTTTTATTCCATGCTGACCAATATATACTAGGATCCACCGTTGCAGCTGGTATCGTGCAGCAATTAGTAGCAGAAGATATGGAGCTCCTCTTAGCAGAAAAGAAAACAGTCTAGAATCAAACCACGCCATCAACATATCCGACATCAACCCCGTAGGAAGTTATTTCTCCCCCCTAGCAATAAATCCAATCCTACCAAACGAATGCCCAAACATGGTAAACCTCAACGGCCGCTCAATAATCTCATACTCAAAGTTCCCCCCCAGTCCAGCGCCTTCATACAACGCCCGCATTTCCCCCTCGGTAAACCCATGCTTGTTAATCGTCTCCAGCACAACCAGCTGCTCAGGCTCTAGCACAGCCCGCAGGTCAGCTGTATCCGCATCTTCACCTGAGGCTTGCATTGGTGACGGCACCCCATCAATAACAACACACACACCACCCGGCCTCAAACACTCCTTCAACCGAGCCAGCAGGCGCCCCGCATCGGTAACATGGTGCAGCGCCATGCAGACAAGTACTACATCAAAGCCAGACAGCTCCACCTCCATTTCACTTTGTGCAGGGGGGTCAAGTAGGTCCAGACGATACGCGCTCATCTTCTCCGCGTGGCCGTGCGCGCGAGCCCAGTTGTTATACTCAGCTACCATATTTTCGGAGAGATCGAGGCCGATAGCTTGGGTTATGTATGGGAGGAGGGCCTATGTCAGGATTATTAGCGAAGCTTGTTCTTTCGTGGTTGTTGGTGGGGGGTGCGTACCTTGGTGGCTGTGCCGGCGCCGCAGGCGTAGTCTAGTAGTCGGATGCCCTCAGATTGGGATTCTCCCGGATGGTCGTGATGAGGGGTAGTGGAGAGTTTGCTACTGATCCAGCCACGCCGGTCCTTAATCTCCTCCACGATTGTTTCGATGAGGGGGCCAAAGTCGGTGTGGTGGGTGAAGGCGACATTGCTAGAATGATGTTAGTGTGTTGTGATTCCCGGAGCCATCTATTTCTTACTTGAAGTGGGTGCGGTTGGTGGCTGTTAGGTCGCTCATGTTGGCAGGTGGATGGACTGTGTTCTATACGATAAGGTGAAGGTGAAGGGGGATGGCAGGCCTGTCTTAAATGCGTCAGGTGAGTACCCTGGGATCCGCTTTGTCACAATATTGGTATAATATAGCCATTATAGTCTACACATGACTGAGCTGTTATGAGCACATATGAGCACATAAAAGTAGAGTCATATGATGGGATTTGCGCAGAAACGGACGCTAGCACTCTGTATCCTTGAATGATGATTAATGCATAACTAAATATCTATACCTGTCCAATGCCTAGCCTATACTATAAATCCCAACGCCATACGTAACTCATGACTCATAACTAATTTTGCGACACGTCTTTCCCATCGGACAGATTCCGCAGAATCTCCTTGAGCTGTTTCAACGGCGTAGGTTTCGTCAGGAACAGGTTCACCCCGCTCATCATGGCCTCGTGCTGCATCGACGCGGAAAGGACGGCAGTCAGGATAATAATAGTGGTGGCGGGACGCTTATTTTTTCGTTCAAACGCGCGCATCTGCCGCGTGGCCGTCAGGCCGTCCATGACCGGCATGGAAATGTCTGCAGGCGTTAGAAACTGAGAATACAGAAACGATGGAAACGACTAACCCATGACGATTGCGTCGTATCTACCCGCCTTGAACTTTCCCAACGCCTCGAGCCCGTTCTTTGCCGTGTCGTAGGTGAAGCCGGCAGTTTTGACGCACATTTCGATGATCTATTCGCATTAGATGTAGCAAGGACCGCCCGTCAAGCTGTACGTACCTTCATATTGACTTGGTTATCCTCTACGAGAAGGATATTCTTTGCTCCCTTCCGGTCATCCTGCCCACCGGCGTTCTGCTGCCCGGATTCACCGTTGACCTCCCGTCTAAGGACAGGCTCTAGCACCCGATCTTTCTCGCCGTTCACCCTGCCCTCAAACAGTTTATCCGCGTCTGGGGTCGCGTCCTCCACAGGCTGCACGGGCGAGGGCAGTTTCCGGGGCGATGGACAACTCGATCGCTCTGGCTGGCCCATACAATGCTCAAAGGCCGTGGCCAGTGTTTTCGGGCTCACCCTATTGCTATTAGCAACGCACATAATTTGTGTGGACACACTTACGGTTGGGTGAGGAAAATGACCGAATCTTCGACGCTCTCTCCCAAGGCCTTCCAGCTGCTCGTTCGGGCGGAGAGGACAATCAGCGGGAGAGCAGGCTGGATCTCCCCGCTGTCTGGCTTGGGCTCGTTCGAGCCTTCGATATAGTAGTTGCGGTACTCGTGTTCCGTGACGATGGCAAAATCCGGCTTGGTGGAATCGAGCTCGTCAGGGGTCAGGACGCGGAGTCCAAACCAGCCGGATACCATGCGCCCGAGGCTGCTGCGGATGCGGTCGAAAACCCGAGGGTCGAATCCCAGGTCGCCCAACTTCGAGCTGCGCGTGAATAATGAAACCGTCATGCCGCTCAGCTGCTCCTTCAAGGGGGCAAATGAGCGAGGGGACGAAGGGCTGGACACCTCAGGTGGTTCGATAGGCAGTACGACATCGACATCCGTGCCCTTGCCGACTTCACTGGTGAACTTGATCTGTCCTTTCAGTGACTTGACGATTTGATGGACTAGATGCAGCCCGACTCCGAGGCCCGGAGAGGTCGTGTCCTCCTGTAGAAAAGCGCTGTAGAGATGATTTGTGAGAAAGTCCTTGGACATGCCACGGCCCGAGTCACTGAACGTCATGCGAATCGCAGGGGTTTTCTTGCCATCCACCAGCACGGTATCGCGTCTCATCCGCAGCCGGATGTAGCCCGCCTGGGTGTATTTGAGCGCATTGCCAAAGAGATTCATGACGACTCGGCGCCAGGCACCGGCATATATACTAAATCGCCAGCTGTCCTGCCACTCGATATCGACGATGGTGATGAGACGGTTCTTCGGGCCGAGATCCTCCTTCTTGGCCAGCGCGTCACTATCCCCATTTGCGCCCCGCCGCTGGTACTCTGCGCCGGCAAGGAGACCCTCCACGACCTCTTGCACCAGCACGCTCAGGTTCTCGTCCTGAAGAGACCCTGGCACGGTACTCTGGGGCTTGGACACGTCGCTCCCGTGCGCGGTAGCCTTCTCTGATGGACGCGGCCGAGTGAGCGTATTGATCTTGGCGTAATCTAGGAGGTGGTTCAATGTGTCCAGCAATGTGCGACCGCAGCTGTAGACTGTCTCAATCAGGGACCTCTGAGCGTAGCTATTGACCATTTCCTGCAGCAACTCGACCGTGCCCAGCAGCCCATGCAAAGGCGACCGCAGCTCGTGCGAGATAGACGAGATGAAGTCACTCTTGGCTCGGTCGGCGGCCTCCAAGTCGAACCGGGACACCTCGGCCATGACGGTGTTGCTAAATGCAGCCAAGTACGTCAAGTCCTTGGGTTCCGACAACACTCTGCCAGGGTCATTGGCCCATACCACGCAGACGGTGAACCACCGACCTCGCTGAAAGTCCCAGACGGGATAGACGGCGATGCATCTCGCATCCGGGAGGACCTTCATCATTTTCTTGATGTCCATGGTCTCCTGCTGGATATTCTTCTTTTCCGGCTCCGTCGACATTGCTCCGCGGCTTCCTGTCCGGGAGTAATTCATTTCATCGGCGACCCCCTCGTAGCTCAGGGAAATGGACCCATCTTCCTCAATATGGAAGATCTTACCCCGGGGATACTGGTCGATGAGATGGTTGATGAAACGACCCGATAGCGAGACGTAGTGGCTATCGTTCAGGTTGACTCCTGCCTCGGAGGTAGTCGACGTATAATGACCGAGCACAAGACTTCGGGACTGCGAGTCGTCATCCGAAGCATCGGTATCAGAACGGGACTCGGGGATGGACATCGATGGGGCCTGCTCCTCTAAGCTGGCGGTGTCCAGGGATTGCTGGTCATTGTAAGCTTCAGGGTTATCAAGTTTAGACTCGGTGAATCCCACTGTCTGCCGCCGTGCGTACACGCTGGCGTCGATGAACATGGCGCCTTCGACGTCGAGGGCTTGGTAGATCATCGAAGCGGCGCGGTTGACTACGGACCGGACGTTGGTGGGCGCTAGAGAATCCTGCAGTTGGCTAGTAGTGGGGGAGAGCGTTGGTCGCTTCTTGTGACTCTTTTCGTCGGGCTTGCCGTCTTCCTCTTCTTCGTCTGCCTCGTGCTTGCCACCTCGTTTGAACCTTTGGACGGGGGATCCATGCTTGCTGTGCCTGTGCTTTGAGCGAGGCTCTGGTATTTCTTTGTCCTGGTCCTGGCCAGCATCGTTATCATTATCATCTTTGCCATCCCTGTCATCCTTCTCATCTTGGTTATCCTCACGATCAGACCCGGTGACCTGTAGCTTCTCCAATCTCTTGTTCGGAAGAGCCGTCTGCCCCCCGTATTTCTTATCCCGCGCATCGCCACTGTCAAACCACTCATTGAGATCCGACTTGCCTTTGACGAACAATCCCAGCGCCCGCACCATGCGCTCTTCACGGTACTCCTCCCGCATCGCTCGCTGACACAGCAAATGATCCATGACGGTGGCCGAGAGCTCCTTGAGAAGATGTTCCTGGTCGTCAGTCACCCCATCCCGCGGCCGGTCATCCAGCACGGCCAGACTCCCAATAACATAGTCATCCGGCGACGTGATGGGCACCGAGACATAAAACCTGTTGTGGGGATGGCCCGTGACCGAGGGATGATTCTTGAACCGGTCGTCGCTCGTCAAATCATTAGCCACGAATATATCCCGACCGTCTTCGATAAACGACTTGACCGCATGATAGCACATGGTCACCTCCTGACGCGGCAGCCGGCGCACCCCCAGCCACAGCGCATCCGCCCGGTCGCGACCGTCCGCCGCCCGCAGACTCAGGTCTGGTGTCGCCTCCGCCACCACATGCTGCATTGTCTTGTCAAACAGGGAGATGAGAGCGCGCTGTGCGTGCATGCGGAGGGCGGCCAGCTGCGCAAAGACGGTGAGGACATTGTCGCGCGACACGTTTGGGTGCTGTCCGATCGACTGCTGGGCGAACTTTTCGGAGTCGGAGAAGCCCCAATAGGGGAGGTAGCTACTCTGAATTAGTCGTGGTCAATATAAAGGTTCAGTCCAATTGTTTACAGGTGCATTTCTCGTTCGCGAGCGCCCTCGCGGTTAAAGGCATACTTGCGTGGACCGCCTTCGCGGCTTTGGTTTGAACTGGCTGGCGAGTCCATCTATGGCTGTCAGCTCATGATCTAGAGGAGTGACAGGTAAAACACACTCTGAATTAGCCTGGATGGTGTTATCGAGAGCGCCGAGTCATTTATGCTCGCTCAATGGGAGCAATTGGAATGGTGTGTTGTGTTATTATGAGTAAGAAAAAAAGATGGGCTGATTGTGATCGTGATTGTGATAGATGGCTGCAGCCGCTGGCGTCATAGGTGTCGCGAGATCGCTCACAGACGGCGGCAGAACCAAGAAGAAGGCGGAATGGAGCAACAGGGTCAGCATATACAAAGTATGCAATACCTATATACTGTATACCAGTACCAGGGTACGATCGGCGGAGACAATAATAGATGATGTTATACAGAAAACCGGAAACCAGCATACCCTGCTTCTAAATTGATATGTACTATGTGCTAGTACTCCGAGTACTTGGTTGTTGGTATATCTGCGTTTTTAGGCGGATGATAGATCAAGCAGGATCTTGTACTGACGTCATTAGCCGCCCTCCCCCTGGACGAACAGACGAAGATCGACATCCCAACCGCTGCAAAAGATGTCATCTCTGAGAGATATTTCCAGACGGATTGATTGGATGCTTGACATGCCATCATCTGGCATCCTACACTGACACCCCAGGCAGTACTGTCACGTGGTATTTCATCAACGCAGGATATCCAGACTGAAGACATGGCAGCATAACTTAGCAGCTCTAGTTAGAAACATATTTAGATCTAATTGAATGATAACTATCTTAGAAATCATTAACATTAAAAGGCGAACCATCTTCAATGGATTACGGCCAGATACACTTTTCTCCTACCTGGCCTCGGACAGCATTGGATACCTGACTGGTTATATGACATTCCGAATAGCTTCATAATAGCTCAGATAGGTAAGAGATGATATAATCTGTCATACCCTAGGAATAAGCCCTGGTAGTACAGGGTTGTAGGATCAGATGGTTGATTCCTCTCTAGGAAGTCTGTGAGTCGTGACAGAGCGTGCTTATTAAGCAACAGGGTGACCATCCACCAAAATATATAACAGAGCAGATCTATAAAGACTGGCAGATTACAGACCAGTGTTAAAATGTGTTGCACTACTTACGACTACTCTATAAATGATAGACTTGAATCCTTTAGTTGAGTGTTTTTGTGGTTAACAAATATGGAAATGTAGCTTCTCCTGTCTGGAAGACGGACATAGGTCTACATCAACTATCTCCGCTATAACTCCGCAGTAAGCGTAAGCACACACCGTCTTCAGCCGTGTATTTAATCATTAATCCCCCAGATTACTTACTACCTAGATCCTATTTGAAATTATAAGCTGAAAACTGAGCTGATTTGAAAAATCAACAACAACAACATGCATCTCATCCTCACCGGCGCCACAGGCCTAGTTGGCTCCGGCGTCCTCGACGCAATGCTCGCCATGAAAGAAGTCACCAAAATATCCATCCTAAGCCGACGACCAGTCAAAATGGCTGAGGACGCCCAAGATCCTCGAGTGAAGGTCATCATCCACCCGGATTTTGAAACCTACGACCCAACAGTCCTCTCCCAGCTGCAGGGTGCAACAGGCTGCGTATGGGCATTGGGTATCAGCCAAACAAAAGTAAACAAAGAGTATGTCTACACCTTCATATTGAAAGGTACCTACTAACAAGAAAAGGGAGTACATCAAAATCACCAAAACCTACGCCCTGGAAGCCGCAAAAGCCTTCCGTACTCTCCCCCCGCCAAACCAACCCTTCCACTTCGTCTATGTCTCCGGCACAGGCGCCACCACGCAGCCTGGTTTCTTCGCTTCACTTTTCGCCCGCGTCAAGGGCGAAACAGAGCTGGAACTCGCAGAATTACGTCGTGGAACCCCACTGTTTAGGACGAGTTCCGTCCGGCCTGCGTTTATAGACTATGCGCAGCATGATGCGATCAAAAAGTACCTTCCCCCGCGGCCTACGTATGAGAAGCTGTTCCAGCCCTTTGGGCCTGTATTTCGGGCGGCGATGCCCGGGTTGTGTAGTCCGACGGAGCAACTGGGGAGGTTTCTGACGGAGATGGCGATGGGGAGGTATGAGGATCGGTTGGTTGGGGGGAATGGTGTGCAGATGGTCGGGGAGATGCCTATCCTTGAGAATACGGCGTTTCGGCGGTTATCTGGGTTGAGTTCGTGATCTCGACTATCTAATGATGGTATAGTGGAGGGTATCTGTACATTAGGGTTGGCTTACATGTATTTACATATGGGTTGATCTGTCTTTGAGAAGAGTATCGCTTTATCTACTGCCCTGGATCATCATAGGGTTGACTTGTTTCTCCGCCGTAATGATAGACAAGAAGATATGCGATATGATCGCTCTTAGGGTTCAGCAATGTGGATTGTGGTATCATACTCAGTGACCTGCAACTAAGCCATATTGAGGGTGAGACCAGTTCTCTACTAGTATACTGAGATCTTTAACCAGTTTATTGCAAGGACATCTATATACATATCTAGCCCAGTCTATCTGTAGTTATCATAGTTAATAAACTCTAATACTAGAACACTATTGCTCCTATATTTATATAATCTACTGCTTAACCTTATGAATAGCTCTCTCTACATCCCAAATCTCCCTCTATCTAAAACAAAGCTTATGCATTAGATTCTTCTACTTAATTAGTAGCGCCCTCTTATATTATTAGCATAGATAATTAATCAGGCTTTCTGCCCTAGTGAAGATAGCTAGGTTATAGATAAACATGCTATAGAGTCCCCTAGTGATCTCCATAGCCCAGGGTCCCTAGATCCACTAGGTATATTTCTCCCTAAACACCTGACCACCCTAGCTAGCTATGAGGGTAACTAATTTTAGACTAAAGTCATAGGTGCTATTGAAGCACCTGCATGGTGTCACACCCTGGGATCCGTCTCTGCTGTTCTCTGCTAGTCAACTACTTTGGGAACGGGGTGATATAGTTCCTGGAACTATATCTGATACTTGTCTGAGGCCTACCGACTAGGTAGCCTGGATAGTGCAGCAATACAATGATCTGGGAGGATCAAGGACAGTCCAAAGGTAACACAAGAACAATAACAGTAGAGATAGAAGCAAGGCCTATTGAGTACATATACTCAATAGTAGAGAGTAACTAATGAATCGGACTAGTAAACTTGTACTTAAGTGAGATTAATGTATTAAACACAAGGAACTAAAACTAAGAGTGCTAGATACAGTATGAATGAGTGTCCTTATATATCCAGAGTTCCTCTAGTTAGTATACCCGGTGGTATGTCTTAGGTATGGTGATGGTATATCATATACCTTGATGATGTTGTCTTAGCATACCATCCATATACCATTAGTTACATGAGGGACTGTATTTAGCATCCTTAGGGCAAACCTAAATTGTCCTCCATGAGGTTGTAGTATTACCACTCAGTAAGCAACTACTGAACTGTTTTTCTGCGGAAACCCATCTGGATTAAGTATTCCTCTGGATCGTGCCCTGATCACTCCAGGATTGACTAGTGATCATTGATCCTTGGGTTTCTGCCTGTCACATCCGCCCTGCACTAGTGCAGCTGTGTCAGTGCCATAACATCACCTCCCCCTCTCTTAGCATTTCGTCCTCAAAACTTAATTCAAAAGGACAGCGCTTCCCAGGTAGGTGTGTCCCTATGCTTTTTTCTTTCTCCATGTTCACCCATCATGCCCAAGCATCGTGCTAACACATTATTAGATATTCCCCAGAAACCTCCCCGTAACTATCCTGCTGTTCGTGCTGAATAAGAGGAGTATATTCATTGCAATAGTTTTGTTTTGTCTTTTTCATGCGAGCATTGTCTGCTCACTGGTCAAGAGTGCGTGATGGATTGAACTCATTGCTATACCAAATGTGCAACTTGTACCCATCAGGGTCATTTATGCAAGAAGGAATTTCATACTGCGAAGGAGTGGGATATTTTAAAACAAGCAGAAGACAAGGTTGCCAATGATATTGTTAAGGCAGATAATAAACTTGAGTTATTGTAACCCAAGCTGGAGCAACTTCAGGCTTGCCTAGCTAAGGTTCAGTTAAAGATTATCGCCACCTTAGCTCATCATTCTCGTCTTTGAAAACAGCAGCAGTTCCTCAAGGAGCGTGGTTTCAAAATATCAGAACATGATGCTGAATTGTTGCGGATCCTAGATGAAAAGAAGTCTTCTGAGCAGCCTGATCCTGCAGCTGAAATCGAACAGCTGGCTGCGACTTCAGAGAATCCTAATTTTAATCAGATGATGACAGAGATCGATCAGATGCCCCCCTCCTTCTGGGAGAACTTCAATTTCCCTTCAAACAGTACTGTTGAACGAGTTGGTGGCAGCCTATCAGGTTCTTGATAGGCTCCCATGTATTTTCTAAGGTATTGTAACCTTTCCACTTCATAAGGTAGTATAGTTTTCCGCTAACTTGCTTGTGATTCAAGATTTTCTTAACCTTGTATTCTTGTTTAGTGTCATCATCAATTTCCACATTTTCAGCAATTTTTGCATTCTTTGGTGCTGGTTCTAATAATGAGATATAAAATACTAGATGAAGTTTTAACATGCTCCTTAGTAGTTATAGTTTATAGTTAACTAGTCCTAATTTTTCTTTGATAATGAATGGTCTAATTTTCTAATGGTCTAGTTTCTGACTTGGCTATTTTATTTTAATGTTTTGATAGAGTAGATAAACTTTCTCCCCCTTTTTCAGGTCTAGCGCACTCCCATGCTTCTTATTATAGTAAATTGCTATTTTGAGGTTCATAAATTTAATGTCCCTCAAAAGTTAAGTCCTTAAATAATTAATGGTATCCACTAAATCTGCAGCTTCTTCCACTGTGGGTACTTTGTTCTGTGGTTCTCCAATCAATGTGGGGTTGTATCTGTAGTTAGTAAAGAAAGGTGTTTCCCCTATTATTAAGTAAATGGCGTTGTTGTACACAAACTACGCCATTGGTAGGTAAACTACCCAATCATTTTGTTAGTAATTCACATAGTGTTGTAGGTACTGTTTAACCATTTGGTTAGTTCATTCTGTTTGTCCGTTGGCTTGTGGATGGTATGTGGTTATAAGTCTTTACTTAATTCCCATTAAGTCTATTAACAATTGCCAAAATTTCGATGTGAACAGTTTGTCTCTATCTAATATGATGTACTGCGGCATTCTGTGATTAACAATCACATGTCCTATAAGTAGGCTTGCTAACTGTGATGCTGTCATTGTCGTCATTATTGGAATCAGATGGATGAATTTTGTGAGCCTGTTAGTAACTATCATTAGGTAATCATACCCTTTTAACTCTGGTAGCGGCCTGACAAAGTTGATAGTAATCTATTCCCATGGTTTTTTTGGTGTCTCCGGTGATTGCATCTTGCCATATAGCTGGTGCCTAGCAGGCTTATCTTAGATGCAAGTCTTGCATTAGTAAATGTATCCTTATACCTTCCTTCTCATATTTGGAAAGTAATAATTCCTTGAAATGGCTTTAGCTGTTTTTTTAGTTCCCATATGACCATGCATCAGGTCGTCATGGTGTCTGGTGATGATCTTGCTTCTTATATACTCAGGTATATAGATGAGTCCTCATAGGTATATCAACCCTTGCTTGTTGGTGGTCATGTGCTTGTTTTCTGCTGAATTCTCAAGCATTTCCTGAATGATTTTGTCTTTTTTTGTTGCTTCAATGATTTTCTGAATAAGTGGGTCCTCTTGCAGCTTAATGGTTGCTGTGAGAGTGTGGTAATTATATGCTAATGACCTGTCTTCTTGTTGTTTTAAGATTGCTAGCTTGATGGTTTTCCCTTAGAGTTCATAGTCTGGTCATTAGCTAAGGGTGTTGGCTTATCTATTTTCCATTCCTTTGCAGTGGATAATCTTGAAATCAAACTATGAGAGTATTTTAGCCCATCTAGCCTGTCTCCTCGTCAGTTCTTTCGTGGTTGTGAAGAATGTGAGGTTCTTATAATCTGTTTTCATAATGATGGTGTGTTTTGCTCCTTCTAGGTAGACTCTCTAGACTTTGAATGCTATCACTATAGCTAGCAGTTCTTTGTTATGGATGTTATAGTTGAGTTCTGCTTGAATTAACTTGCGTGAGTAGAATATAATTAGTTATAGTTTTCCATCGTCTCCTGGTTGCATTAGTCTCATTCTGATCACATAATCCGATGCGTTGGTTTTAAGGGTTTTTTCTTTTTCTAGGTTACTTTGCACAAGAATTAGTGCACTAATAATTTGTTTCTTAACTTCAATGAAAGCTTTGTCATAATCTTCATCCTATTTAAATTCTTTTAATTTTTTTAGTAATTTAAAGAGTGTGTGCATGATTTCCGCGTATCCTCTAATAAATCATTAGTAATAATTAACAAGTCTGATAAACTGTTAGATGTGTTTAATGTTTTCTGGTTGTGGCCATTCCACAATTACTTTCACCTTATTAATATCTATGTGGATTCCTTCTGTGGATATCTAGTGTCCTAGGAACTCAGTCCCTTGAATGTGGAATTCACATTTCTTTAGCTTTAGCTTGATGTTTGCTTCCTGAAGCTTTTCTAGTATTTAACTAACATATTCCACATGTTCTTCCTCCTTCTTCAAGAAGATAAGGATGTCATCTAGGTAGACTATCACAAAGGAGTGTAAGTATTCCTGTAATACTTCATTGATGAATCTTTGAAATGATGCGGGCGCATTAGTAAGCCTGAACAGCATAACTAAGTATTTAAAGTGTCTAAATTTTATTCTGAATGCTGTTTTCCATTCGTCGCCGTCCGCGATTCAAATGTGGTTGTAGGTGTCAGTGATATCTAGTTTTATGAACCATTTTGCTCCTCAAATTTAATCTTAGATTTTATGGATTAACAGAAGTGGGTAATAATCCTTGATTGTAATTACATTTAGTAGTCTATAGTCCATGTAAAGTTGTAGACTCCTGTCCTTTTTTAGTGTGAAGAGTACACCATGCCCTGCTGGTGATTTTGATGGTTGTATCTTCCCAAGTCATAGTTATTTGTTGATATACTCTTTAAGTACTTGTAGTTCTTTCTCTAACATTTGGTATGTCTTTTTACATGTTAGCAATTTTCCTTCCTATAGGGGAATTCAATAGTTGTGCTTGCCATATTCCAGTAGGACATACTGCTTGGGTTGTTCAAATAATATCCTAAATTTTGAATATTCCTGGGGTAAAGTTAGTTCTGGTTTTAATTTATTCCCTAATTAGTTATTCCTGGGTTTGGTATTCCTGGGACTGATCTCCTTGGGATCACCCTGGTCCTGATTTATTGTTGCCTAGAATAAGTGGGGTTCTGGGACAAAAGTATTCCTGGGAACATCATTCCTGGGATTACTTTTCCTTGGATTATTTATCCCAGGTTCCACCCCCTAGTTGTCTGTTTCATCACTTTCTGGTGTCATGATATCAGCATAATCATGGTCTTGCTCCAGTGCCCATCCTGGTAGCTCCATCATTGCAATCCTCTGCGATGGTTTTATTACTGCTAGCACCGCCATTATCTTCTGGCTGGTTGCTGCCTTTTTCAGTTCACCCTTCAACTGCTTAGCATCATTGTTCTTCCTTTTTACCCCAACGCGCTATAAGGCCCCAGTTTCCCCTTAACTCTAGTCCTATCATGGGCATTCATATTTAAACTGGATTTGATTTATATTCTAGTTAATCACTGGGTTATGATTCCTGAGCCATAGAATCCCTAACACTACATCATACCATCCTGTTGGTATGATATTAAAGTTTAGATGTTTAACATATCCTAATATAACCATTAGAACTGGTCCTGACTCAGTCATGATTATGAGAGTTCCCAAATTCTCTCCATTCAGACCTGTAATTAGTTTAGGTACTGCCTTTATTTTCCCTAGCAGCCCTAGTTTCTTCATGAATTCTGGGTGTATGTAATTTCCAGTTGCCCCTAAATCAACCATTATTCCAGCTGGTTGATTGAGGATGCATGCATCTAGCTTTAGATGCTTGGCATGTTGCACCTCTATTGCTGCAAGGTATTGGGTTTCCCATTATGGTGCCCTAGTATTTTGTGGTGGCATGGGGAAATATCCTCCCTCTAGCTTTACATTGTAATATATAATGCATTGTTCTTTAAAGCATGCTGTCCAGTGCATTAGGTCATGTTCTGGGTATCTCCTATATCCTTTGCAGGAGCATTCAAGCTTCCAGCATGGACAAGTATTATTCTATTTCATGATTTCTGGTATTTCTGGCCAAAATTCTGCCATGTACTTGTTGTCGTGGTAGATGCTGTAATTATTGCTATAGCATGTGATCTAGGACATGCTTTTATGTCTAGGATGTGCTTAAAAATATTAATATAGGCACTAGTCATAATTATATGACCCATGGACTGGTCCTGGTAGTTTCTTTTACAAAACTTCTTAAAGTTCTGTGTGGTATTCTCAATTCCACTTCCTGCATTTTCGGCAATATACCATATGTTGGTTGTAGTGGGTTATATATTGTTCCTAGGATTTAACCTAAGTCCAATATCCTAAGTTCTGATGTATGCATCCTTTTACTCCTTGTTTAACCTTTTCAAGGATTCTCTCATTCAGTTAGTGTGCTTCCAGTTCCGCCAACTGTTTCCTGTCTAGCTGGCGTAACCATGCAGCATATTAGTCCACTTCATCATCATTTTGCGGGGATTGTTTATAGGGTGTCTTAGGAACCTTGTAGGGCTGCTCCTCATTGGGATTGAGGCCCACCCACTAAGTTCTGTACTCTTCATCAAGTAGATTAATAGGTTGGTTAATAATGGCCTAATCTATTGCGGGAAAATCCTCTTGATCTAGCTCTTCATAGTCGGTTTTCTTTTCATTAGAACTAATAGTCTAATGTATTTTACTAGTAAGCATCATCCATTAATGAATAAGTCCTCCTAGTGTCACATTTTCCCAGTTAATGAGACTGTCTGCATCACTGTTTAGTGATTTCTAATTAGTAGCTGTGAGAATATTTGAGTCTTTGGCAGGCTAATCATCATTTGCTCTTTCATGATTGGTGGAGGCTTCCTTTTTAAGCTCAACTTTAATTTCTTTATTGCTCAAACTTGTACATTCCTAGTACAGTTTTTTGAGTTGCTTATTGATTTTAATGATTCCTGTGGTGTCATAACCTTCTCTGCTAGTCATGGTGCTGAGTTCTTTCATTGCCTGTAACTGCTTTTTATCCTGCTTACCCTTCCAGGGTTGCTGTTTGCAGGCGTTTGACATATATCCCAGCTTCCCACACTGGAAGCATAGCTTTTCTTTTCTTCACTGTTCTCTCTCTTCTTTAGAGAGTGTTGTTTGTTAAGTTACATCTAACTCCATTAGTCATAGCCCATAAGGATCTGTATATCCTTGGCTCTGTGGCTGAGCTGGCCTCCTATTATTTAGTTGATAGTTCATGGTGTGCCTGTTACCGAAGCTATTCCAGTCACTTTGCTCTCGTCTGCGCATATAGAAGTCTTGTAGTTTGTTATTAATCTTAACTGCCTGTGCAATCATCTTGTTAAGCTTATCTGGTTGCTCCATCCAGATTAACTTTTCCTAGATTTCTGGCTTCAAGCCTTCCTTAAATTGTGCGATGTTCATGTCTTCATCCTAACTCAAATGGGATATGATCTGTTAGAATTTTAATGTGTATTCTCTAACAGATCCTGTTTGCTTAAGTCGCCATAACTGTCACTCCGCATTTCTTTCTTTGTTAATATCACTGAAAGTGTCCTCTAATTGCTTCTTGAAGGTGTTATAGCTGGTAAATATTTTGTTGGTCTCAGGGGCTTAATTATCCTCTTTATATTCTTGGTAGTCCCTGACGAACGGTTTGAACCAATCAAACGCTGGTCTGGTCAGATAGGTTGCTGCAAGCAAGATCCTTTCTCCCTCAGTGGTGAGTCTTTCCCTGTTCATGTGGATATACATGTCTAGCTGTATGAGGAATGCTCATAGCTTGGACCTATTTCCATTGAATAGTTCAGGTGGTCTGACTTTGACAGACTTGGCTGCCAGCTGATCTTCTAATTATTGGATATGCTCCTGGAGCTGCTCAACCATGCCCCTCAGTTCTTCTGTTGAAGACTGTGGCTGTTGTTGTTGTGCAGCAGGTACCCAACCAACATTTGAGCTGGTAGGGGTCTGTGGTGCATTCCCTGCCATGATGTTTGATGTCAAGAGTCAATCAAACTTCCCAAAGCGATTTGTTCTGTACAGCGTTCAATTTGTCACACCCTGGGATCCGTCTCTGCTGTTCTCTGCTAGTTAACTACTTTGGGAACAGGGTGATATAGTTCCTGGAACTATATCCAATACTTACCTGAGGCCTACCGACCAGGTAGCCTGAATAGTGCAGCAATACAATGATCTGGGAGGATCAAGGATAGTCCAAAGGTAACACAAGAACAATAACAGTAGAGATAGAAGCAAGGCCTATTAAGTATGTATACTCAATAGTAGAGAGTAACTAATAAATTGGACTAGTAAACTTGTACTTAAGTAAGATTAATATATTAAACACAAGGAACTAAAACTAAGAGTGCTAGATACAGTATGAATAAGTGTCCTTATATATCCAGAGTTCCTCCAGTTAGTATACCCGGTGGTATGTCTTGGGTATGGTGATGGTATATTATATACCTTAATGATGTTGTCTTAGCATACCATCTGTATACCATTAGTTATGTGAGGGACTGTATTCAGCATCCTTGGGGTAAACCTAAATTATCCTCCATGAGGTTGTGGTATTACCACTCAGTAAGCAACTACTGAACTGTTTTTCTGCAGAAACCTGTCTGGATTAAGTATTCCTCTGGATCATGCCCTGATCACTCCGGGATTGACTAGTGATCATTGATCCTCAGGTTTCTGCCTGTCACATCCGCCCTGCACTAGTGCGGCTGTGTCAGTGCCATAACATCTCTACATCCTAAATCTCCCTCTGTCTAAAACAAAGCTTATGCATTAGATTCTTCTACTTAATTAGCAGCGCCCTCTTGTGTTATTAGCATAGATAATTAATTAGGCTTTCTGCCCCAGTAAAGATAGCCAGGTTATAGATAAACATGCCACAGAGTCCCCTAGTGATCTCTACAGCCCAGGGTCCCCAGATCCACTAGGCATATTTCTCCCTAAACACCTGACCACCCTAGCCGGCCATGAGGGCAACTAATTTTAGACTAAAGTTATAGGCACCATTAAAGCACCTGCATGGTTAGTAAATCCTCACTATAGACTGGAAATGCTAAACTTACCCTCTAGTGTTATACCCCAGCACTAGAATAAGCATGCTAATTAATATTCCTAGCCTCTAAAACTTAATTAACTATCATTTACACTGGAATGATCCCACAGAACTCTACTAAGGCTCACTATCTATCAATTTTGCTGATATATTAATATAAATATACTTCTTACTTATCATTTTAGCAGTATGTTGTATATAATGCTTGCATTAGCTTATTTAAATAAGAAAAAGTAAAATATGTAAAACCTATTTTACTAATTTCATTGCAAGGTCCAAGCCTATCTCCTATTAGAATCTAGTAGTTCTATATAGTGCTCTATCAGCTCAGTACACACCATAATTACTAGTGTTTCTAGGTGACCTGGAAACTTTTTGATGCATAGCTTAGTACAGCAAGCAGTTATCCATAGCCATACCTAACCTGTAATAAGTTTTAGGTTCTATACTTGGCTACTTCTTAAGGTGTGTAATAGAGGTGAGAGGGTCAGCTTATATACATGTAGATGCTCATCTATTGCAGGAAACTTTAACTTTATGTTTGCTGACCGCCACAGCGCTTCAGGATAGGCTGACTAGATAGACTTAGCTGAGCAGCGGCTCTGGAATGAGGTTTCAACTCAGCTACAGGCTCTCACAACAGCATCATAAGAAGTATGTGGCTCTACAGGAAAGGCCAAACATATACGATGGCTTACATGGTGGCTTGACGCCTCTTCAGCTCTTTCCAGTGGATGCTGTCTGATGTAGTCCAAACCACCCGATCTGCCAGTCACAGTGCCCCACGGATTTCTGAAAAGTCAAACATTGTATCCCAGGGATACTCATGATTGATAGGATCTGGAATGACCTAGACATTTCATCAAAATGTTTCCCTGGGTATAACCATCATATCTTTACATCTGATACGCTTTGGCACAAGCTAGATTACCAGCTGCTGAAATTTCATTGCCCTTGGAAGCGAGCTCCCCGGTCAGTTTCAAGGTGAAGATGGCGGGGTACAACTGAACCACTTGTCTTACAGAAGCAGAGATCCGGTAAACACAAATCGTTGTATCAATAGCACAGTCAAATTCTCAAACTCTTGCTCCAAAATTCTCTTCGGTTAACGACCGTCATGGACAACCTACGAACTTCCCAGGAAGTCGAATGTGCTTCTCGCAGTCACAGTGACCACTTAAGCCTGCAGGTTGCAGCCCAGAAGGGGAATCTGAAACGGATGCGGTTTCTGTTGAACAAGGGTGTGGAAGTTGAGGGGAAGGACGGTGACGAGAAGACGGCTTTGCACTGGTCAGCCGAAAAGGGGCGTTTGAATGTCGCCAAGCTGCTGCTCAAAGAGGGAGCAAAGGTCGATACAAAGGACAAACAAGGGAGGACGGCCATGCATATTGCTGTTGAAAATGGGCACAAGGCACTGGTGGGCCTGATGGTGAATGGCGGCTACTTCGAAGCGAAGAGACTGGACGGTCTGAGAGTTTTGGCCTTGGCAGCACAGCACGGGCACGCCGCGGTGGTGCAACAGCTACTGGGAATGGGTGCTAATGTGGCAGTCAAGCACAAGAAGGGAAAGGCTGGGAAGACGGCTCTATACAAGGCGGCCGAGAATGGACACGTTGCGACAGTACGGATACTGCTACGAGAAGATGAAGGACCATACAGTGAGGAGCTACTTGGAGCAGCTAAAAATGGCCATTCCGCAGTTGTTCAGTTGCTGCTGGAACAGGGAATATCGATTGACTCAAGCAAGGAGCCGACTAGAGAATCAGCCCTATACCTAGCGACTGCCAACGGAGATGAAGAAATGGTACGACTCCTGCTCGAGAAAGGTGCAAGGACTGATGGACCAACGGATTGTGGATTGACGTCGCTGCACAGAGCTTGCAGTGACGGCCGCGAGTCCATCGTACGCCTGCTCCTGGAGAAAGGCGCCAGTAGTACCTCGGAGGATATCACTGGAGAGACACCACTGGAGAAAGCGTCCTCCCATGGGCATGAAGGGATAGTACGTCTTCTGTTGGAGAAAAGGGCGGATATCGACATAGGGGATGAGAAGAGAGCCACTCAGAGTCCTCAAGATGGGAGTGGGTCCGTGGAACAAGTCGGGAATGTTATGACACTCAACTTGAGCGATGAAGAAAGAGAGACTCTGCTTCAACAAGCAGTCGTCAAAGGGCGTAAGGCAGCGGAGGACTTATTTGCGGCATATGCATACAACTTGAATATGAGAGTGTACGAGCTTTTGCTGCGCGATGCGACCAAAAAGAGGCACAAAGCAGTCATAGAGCTACTATGGGAGAGAGGAATCAAGGTGAACGCAAAGAACGGAGCGGAAGGGCTACTGGTGCGTGAGGCGAAATCCAAGGGATATGAGGGAACAGTGAGGATGCTGTTGGAGAAAGGGGTGAATGTGGATCAGAAGGATAGTCACGAAGAGTCAATGCTGTTTCATGCAGCTAGTGAAGGGCACGAATCAACAGTGCGGCTTCTGCTGGAGAAAGGGGCCGACGTCAATTTGGACGATTTTGGTCAGACACCTTTGCACAAAGCTTGTTGCGAAGGGCATGAGGGAGTAGTGCAGTTGCTGCTTGAGAAGGGTGGCGATGTCGATCGGAAGCCTCGATGGTTTGGAGCCTTACCTCTGCACGAAGCGAGTAGGCGAGGGTTCACAGGGATAGCGCGGCTGCTGGTTGACAGAGGGGCAAACCTTAACACACATGGTTGGGACGGAACGCCATTACATGATGCGAGTTTAGGTGGGCATGCTGCAACAATAATGGTCCTGCTTGAGAAGGGTGCGGATATCAACTCAAAGAACCAGGATGGAGAAACGCCTCTGCATATGGCGGTGAAGTCATGGTGCCATGGAGTAGTGCGACTACTGGTGGAGAAGGGGGCCGATCTCAATGTGAAGAGAACATACGGAGGGACAGCGTTGGATGAAGCGAGGAAAGCAGGGCATAGTGAAGCAGTTAAGATGCTGTTAACGAAGGTGGCTGCACACCAGCGGCGCGAGGCAATGCCATCCCGGAACAATAAAAAAGGAGAGGTATTAGCAAGCGAACCACCGCCGCCATCACTCGAAACTGGTGCTTTCTGCAAAGCCAGAGATGGAATCATGCAGTTCTTGGACAATAGCGGCACTCTCAGCTCCCCTTTAGACACGATGCGCACACTACTGAACATTCGGACAGGAAAACTCGAGAGCTGCACCCGCGAAACTCCGTTTGTAATTGCATCTTATGTCTGTCATCCCCGTTGGCTCCCGGACAGTCCGTTCCACGATCTTCTCAAACCTGGGCTATCGAATCGCACAAAAGCAGACGCCGCGAATTTCGAAATGAGACTCAGTTGTATCTGTGAAGCATTCCCCCAATTCGCAATGAAAGTCGAACCAGAAGATGAGGGCATTGATAGCATACTGCTCCCTTTTGAAACTTCATCTGAACTTGACGAGGGCTACCAACATGAAGTATACACACTTGCCGCCAGAGAAGCCCATCGGAGGGGGCTTGACCATATTTGGATGGACAGTCTATGTATCGACCAAACAAGCCCAAGTAGCAAGGCCTTCGGTATTCATTGGATGTCCAGGCATTACAGAGATGCAGCATGCTGCGTTACGGTTGGAGAGGTATTGCGACGAAAGCTCTACTTTGATCCCTCATTTAGCGACCTTGGTTATGACTGGTTGCCAGGCGATGACCTTCTATCCTGGATCGCTGGCTACCATCCGCTTCGCGTCTGGCTTTTCCAGGAGACGTTCCTTCCCAAGGAAGTTGTGGCTCGCAGTGGGAACATACGAATCGAGAGCAGTAGCTTCATCGAACAGTATCAAAAGCATGTCCGAGGCGTAGCTCATATGGCTCTCCTGTCGGATGATCCGAGTTACACACATTTCAAAGAGATGGCAACTCGCTTCCCAACCAGCGCATCACGTACCGAAGCTGGCAATCGCTTGAGTCTCGACCAGTGCCTTGAACTCTTGAATTCTCGAATGTCAACTGTTCCACAAGATCGCATTTTCGGTGCGCTGGCTCTACATGGAGGACTTGCGGAGGAAATACTTCCGGTCGACTACCGACTTCCCAATAGTGCACTCCATGCCATTTTGTCATTTCTTAGGATTTGTGCTGGAGATTTCAACGCCATTCTTACACTGCGAAGTTCCCGTGAACCAAAACATCAGATATCTAAGGGTCCATCCTGGATCCCTACTGGCGTAGGGAGTATTTTCCATGATGGCCAGGGCCATCCAATGGAGGTTGCTCGACAGGAGCGGGCGGTTCAATGGCCTCAATTTCTCCTGATAGTGACGCCATTTATGTACGTGACAGATATTTCACCGGCAAAGACTGTCCATTCCAATATTGGTCTTGACCATAACATTCTCTTGTCTCTTGAGACAGGGGGTCACGGGCGGCTTCCTGGAGCCTACCCAGGAGCTATTGAGCCACTTGGCTATTGCCCCGAGGAAGGAAGCGCGGACAGTGAGGAGGACTTTGAAGATTACAACACTAATATTTGCGAAGTCAGAACTGCGGTGCAAGAAAGGAGAGCTGTTGTTGCGTTGCTCGATCAAAGACAGCCTCCTACGGAGTCAAAAGTCCGTGAAGCCCGGGCCTGGGTTCTGCTCCTTACTTCGGATGATGGGAATACTTGGCGACGGGGTGGGTTGATGCGGACTGATGAATATGTGGCTGGGAAGTGCGAGGAAGTGAGGAAGTTCCGAGTTGTGTAATCAAGCTTGCCGTCAATCATTCTGGGACAGGAGAATTGAAACCTGAGGGAGGCAAAATACGAAGAGCATCCATCTCCTATGCAGCGGAGATGCGAACATCCCAGTTCCTTGTCCTCACCCAGCATGCTCAATGGAGTTTAGAGGGATCATCATGTAGCACTGGCCCACGGTGTCTACCTTTACATTTCATCTTTTTGTCGAATTGATACCCAATGTGCGTAAACTGCCTCCGAAAACCAAATGTACCACGTCGATCTCAATTGTGGACGGCTAGCAGTTAAGATGTGGCTAGAGATTACTCTTAATGCATGAGAGATAGGTATGGATTAGAGCATAGATTAAGGCTCAAAGACGAGCAAGGATCACGAAACTTGAATGCCTGGCAATGACTTTCGCTCGAGGAACTACCTGATGGGAGACAAACGATCCCCAGTCTCAGCCATTGAAAGGGAACGAAATGGTACAGGATCGTCACAGGCTGAACAATATTTATGCGGACTGCCACGTAGCGTACACCACAGACACTTGAGTTGCGACAGTGAGATACGAAGCTCTTGCACCTAACTGGAGTTGGCAATGTGTGTTAGCTGAACAAGTAGGCCGTGGAAACCAGTAGGTACCACACAAGGCATCCGGAGGAAATGCCTTGCGATGACATAACTGATATACGCTCCATTGATCGGCTGAATTCTAGACTCTTATGGAAGTCAGAGAGGATGTCAATTCCCTGGAACGGAATGAGTTGAGGGGTGGCTCTTAATGTCATGCCCTAGGGTGCAAATATAAGCTTCCTAATGAGTAGTAAGTGCTAGATGTAACAGCATCTAATAGGCTCACTCCAGTGAATATCCTTCCAGTGCCTTGTCAACCTTTGGAAACTGGGAAAGGCTGCAGGAGCGACTGTAGAACAGATAGTCCCTAAAAGGCTTTGTACCTAAAATTCCATCTCTAGGAAAAAGAATAGAAGAAATATTCATAAATCTAGTCTCAGGCAGGCTTGCATCTTACCCTAACCTATTCTCAAAGTTTATCTAATGATGAAAATATTAATTATAACAATTCAATATACCCTCCTAGAACCCCTATTCTCATAAGCCAACACCTTGCCCTAGCCTGTTCATGAAGCTTATATAACTATCTCTCTCAGGATCACCGTTCTTTTACTAGTTAACAGGGCTACTTCCTATTAGCTTATTAAACTACACATAACTATCCACATTAATAACTATGTCTAAGGCATTGATTTAAATTCACTCTAAGTAAAGTATTAAAAGCCACCGCCCTTTAGTTCAAACATTATCATTTACCGCTTATGCTATATGCTGCCCTAGTCGGACCCGTCGGAGAGACAGCAATTCATATATACTCTGCCATCCTAGGTCTTCAATCTGCCGAAAGGACTGTGGCCGATTATATCCAGTCAAAGGCAACACGCGCATTGGACAGCACATTCGACGACTGCGAAATCCACTTTGTCGGATCCCGACTATCTCTCAGTTTTGTCTGAAACGCTACCTCTTGACGCGCCTCGGAGCCTACCGCCGATGTACTATTCCACGCTTCATCGCTATCCGGCATACCAAAGGACAAATCGGCCAGGGTCAAAAGCTCACTTTTGGCACTGCTGGCATCTGCGCCAGTTGTCTTTAGGCGAGTAGACATTTGGCACACCTTATATAGGGCTAATCCGAACCGCTTTATCTCTTCGACACTCAACCACACCAGTGTCAGCGGGACTGCCGAGCTGTGTTGCGCAAGCATGTTTGGATACGAGAAAATACCACCTAGTCGACAGCTTTCGACCAGAGTCACCAGAAGGTCGTACTCGTCGTCCTGAATCCGATATCGCAAGTTCAGATCAATGGCTGCTCTTTCCCCTGCGAGAAATAACGCAAAAATACATTGCAGGAGCACGCTCTGATACGTTGCCATGGGCCATGAGGTACTCTGATTTTGGTTGGATACGCGCCACCTATCCTGATGTGGATTGAAAAAACGTTATCAATAGGGCGGAACTCGCTGGATCCTTGCATGTCTCACCATCTGAGTATGAATCGCAGTAGACAGGCTACGGTGAAGATCTGTAGCTGCGTCGCGCGATTTCTTGCTTCCCTCTACCCACAGTCCTATCATGACAACGGATTGAATTAGTACACAAGGTTCTTTGGTCACGTCAAATGTACCTCGGTGTAGAAACGGCCATTTCGGGTGGAAATTATCAAAGTAAATATCGACGTAGTCAAGAGCGATCCACCGAGGCGTATAGGGTCGTTGTGAGATCTGAACGTTGTTGTCGACAATGTGTTCTCCTCGAGACTCTCCCTTCCCAGGAGAACAGGGGATGCCCCGTTTCTGACATGCACTGCATGGAAATCCACCATAACAGCGTTCTTTCCGGGTGTGACACGCAGCGCAAGCCTTCTGGGCCCGAGACGCAGGAGGCGCTCTATCCGGGTGATAGACCCGAATGTGCCGGCGCAAGAGGTCACTGGTCGTTAGTTAGTATGCATATCTATGAGTTTTAAAAGCATGCAAGATTTAACGTCCCTCCTGGTCAAGGTGCTCTCACAATACGGGCAAGAAAAGCAATCTCCTCGGGAATGACTCGCCACATGTCGATTTAAATGCTCCTTGCGTCGATATTTCGCCGCACAACCAGGGTAGTCACATTGAAATGGCGGAAGTTCTGGGTCAGAAAGCGGCTGCGGCGACATGATAACTGATAGAAGAATGATATCGGACTAGATGCCTCTGCAAGACTTGCTTAACCTGAGCCAAAAAAGACATGTGGGATGCACACAACTGGCAGATGAACTGCGACAGTTATATTGGTTAAGGTGCTCCTGAGAACCCCACCGGTATCCCACTCGGTGGGTCCCGTTTAGATATACGAAGATGACAAACGGCAGTTCTCGCGTCGTCATGACTTTTTAGTTCTTGGACCATAGGCAACGTAATTTTTTCCAATAAACTATTAGAAGTAGTGATCGACAAAAGTATTGCAATTCTATTTAAATCAAACCAAACAGAGATATCTTGGCTAAAAAGCATTGTTATAAGCGTACCCATAGATGTTTAAGGTCCTCAAAGTGCTTTTATTAATACCATATGAGACTAGGGTAGCGTCTAACTCTCGACATGAAAAGTCGACATGTTGTGCGCCCTGACACATCCCTGGTCATTGGAGCTAGGCCAATTTATGAACAACATCTGGTCTCTCCCACTGCAGATCTGCGGCAGTAGCACGAAGTAGTAACGGGGACATCGGCAGAGGCGAGGGCAATATCACGTGATGATTGGATAAAAAGAGCCTCTTCGGTCTTGCCAGAGCGAGTAAAACATTCATACAGTCCGTGCAGTCCCCACACGTTGTTTAGTTTTGCTCTGCGACGAGGAAAGTCCCTAGCCATGCCAAGGTCCTCTCTGAACACTACTTCTGCCTCGCCGACTCGGTTCTGCTCGAGCAGCAAGCCGCCGAGTGCATGGCGAACAGGCTGCATCCAAGGCGGCGGATCGGAATATGGAAGTGCGTCCTCAAGCTCTATAGCTCGCCTGAGAGTGGAAAAGGCAGTATCATAATTTCCTTTGCGATATTCCAGCTCTCCAGCGAGCATAGCTGAGGCAACTCCAAGGACATCAACCTCCTTGCACGGTATGCTGTTAAGGCGAGAGGTTGGTACGGCTGCGCGTGCTGCTTCAAACTCTATCTGAACCGCCTCAGCCTCTGGGATTTGGCCCAGCGCACTAAGGGCAAGTCCGCGCGCATAGAGAATGCTCGCTCTCGTTACGCAATAAATGCTGCGGTCGGTAGGTAACTGAAGACGAAGAATCTCCTCCCAGCGCCCAAAGCGCACGAGCACATGCGCTTTACTCCCCAAGAAACTCTCTACGAAGTCCGCCATGGGCGGGATGGTGACAGATAGCAGTTTGGTATCAATAACTTGCTCGAGCTTCTCCGCAGCTGACATGGCGTCTGTAAAGCGGCCGGACATCATGGCAGCATACAGTTTTGCACAGATATAATGCACCCTATACGCTGCGTACTGGATTGAAGCATCCTCCCGAGCGAAATATTTGTCGTCCGCGACAATCGCTTCGTGGTTAGAGTCGACTGAGCGGCGATAGTCGCCAACTGCGACATCAATGTGCGTCGGCATGTGCAGCATATGAGAACCGTCTGGAACCAGGCAACGTAATCGATCAGCGGCAGGGAGTGCTAACTCCGGGAATGGGGACATCTCCAGCATGTGGATATGGAGGTGACATAGAGCGGGGTGATTATAACCGTCAGGACGCTTTAGCGCCAACTCAATGGCTCTCCGAGCCTCGACTGTGTGATCACCAGTAGGTTTCCCAGTATCTAGATCCCATAGTCCCCGAGGGGTGATGCACATGAGCGCGTCGGCAAATAATGCAGCTATATCTGGGTCACCGCCAAATTTCTGATATACAGGGCGCATCGCATTCGCATACGCGTGATCCAAATAACTCAGATCGTCAGGGATGCTGTCCGTAGGTGGGAAGCGAGCGGTGATTGCCTCAACCAACGCTCGTTCGACAGGGCTCGCCTGATCCGCCAACTTGACGGCACAGGCTAAGGCATCATTAGCTCTTTTGACAGACGACCGAAGATCCTCCTGGTCAAAGAATCTCCACGCCTTATTGTAATTTGGCCCAGCCGCATACGCAATACCCCACAGTGCCATTACGCAATTGGGATCACATTCAACAGCTCTTACAAAGCATCGCTCCGCCTCGCCATGGTTGAATGAATATGACCATATCAACCCGCGGTCGAACCACAGCTGAGCTTCCTTTGAACCAGTGCTCACTGACCGATGGTGAGAGCCGAGATTGAAGTAGGCCACCTCGCCAGAATTGTTTGATTCCCTGAATGTGTGTCAGATAAAGATATCAGGGAATAGAGAGGTAGGGGAGACTTACAGCATCATAGAATGAAGGAAGCAAAAGAACCAACGCAAATATAGGAGAGTCAGTGATTTGTGACAAACAGTACCGTGCCCGGACTCGTCAACCTATTTATAAGGCCGGCCAAGCCTTGGTAACAGGCAATATGCACATATTTTGTCCATTTTCCATTAGGCGGGACGCTGCCCGGAATCCTGGTGATTAATCATCAACCCAGTGAGCAGTTAACTAGTTACCTGATCGCCTTTGTTGTATAATGTACAGTGGAGTGGCAACAGAGCCAGCCAATTCACCCCGTTAGGCAATTACGTCAGACCCGCCATGTGGGATGCCGACGATAGATTTGTCCAAGGCGGTCTCAATTAACTTCCCGCGATGTGATAGCAAACTTGTTCGGTAGACAGTCTCGCTGTCATAGAGGACCAGACTACGACGGTCAATCGTCCACGACCTCTTTTCTTGGCGGATAATATTACCACAACAGTTAAGTGTGTCCTTGGCGGGGGTCCATCCACCACGCACTCCACCAGAGCCTTCCGGTTGATCATACGATCCACCGAACGAGCGGTTCTGGTGAGTAACCTTCAAATCCCGCAGGTTAATGACCCGCGCATGGCGATTTGACAGGCTAACTAATGTTCGAGGCGAAAGATTGAGAGGTGGGCGTAAGAGTGCAATGAATCAGTATGAGTGGTAATAGAGTCGGCCAACTTCCGTCCCGTTAGTCAATTACGTCAGAGCCGCCATGCGGGATGCCGACGATAGATTTGTCGAACGCGGTGTGAATTAGGTAATTAAGCGTCACTATTGGAGAAAGGACTGCTCGTAGGGATTCTCTGGCTTCAAATGGTACGGCATTCATATCGACTCGCCCTGTTCGAAGCGTCCGGGAGCACTATAAACTTTTCAGGTCTGTATTGGCTCAATTGCCATCATATCGGGCATGTACAGTCATTGCTAGCAGCAATCACATCGATCGACGTCACTTCAAGCGGATAACAATACAAGGTGAGCATCGATGGGTCAACCGCTTATAGCTACTTATAATGGGCTTTATTTAGACTGTAGGACACGGAAAGGTAATAAAGAACCGACCCTTCGGTTAACCACGTAGCATTTGAGCTAGAAGAGGTAAGGAATGGAATGGCCCAGAGTTACTATACAAGCAGGACTATTTGTATACAACCAGGACATTTGTGTAAAAAGCCTGACGGCCCAAAAACAAATGAATAATAATACAAGAGACACACTCTTCCACGGGCACACAGTACTAATAAACGGCCTTGGGAACACCAGGAATTGTCCACACAACCTTTTCCATGAACCCCTCTTCACTGAACACCTTCACCAAATCTTCTCGGTCCTCAGTGAAATGGGCCCAGGATTCAAAATGAATAGGTATCATGACGTCTGCGCCAATATCGCGGGTAAGCTGGACAGCCTGTTTTCCGTCCATTGTAATCTGGATAGGCCCTGTTGGGAAGTGGAATGTAGCGTTGCCCAAGTTAAGAAGGGCAGCAGTGATATGCCACTTGTTTCCAATCTCTCGTAGCTCATCGATGTACACCGTGTCACCAGAAAAGTAAATTGCATTAGGCTTTCCAGTAGCATCAACCCCGAAGGAATCTGTCTCCAGAATAAACCCAGTGACCTCTCCACCGGGGAAGTGTTTACAAGGAGTCCCAGTAATTCGAAAGAGCTTTCCTCCGATGGTGGCAGTCACGGTTTGCCAGGGGCGAAGACCAACAACTCCAGGGCGAGGGCGTAGATTGGATGCACCATCCATAGTAGTGAAAACCCTCCGGCCATCAAGCAATTTGCGGCCTTCCGGATCCAGATTATCAAGGTGATCTTCATGGCTTAAAAGAACCGCATCAATTGGTGGCAGATCATGAAGCTGGAGGGCAGGACCTTGTTTGTTGATCAAGTGCGGCGGTGGTGGAATACTGTCAAAGCCATATGCTTTTATATCCAATTTCTCCCAAGCTGGCGTGGTATCATATTCGGTTCCCTCGATGGACCCGAAAAAAGGATCCGTAAGAAAGTTAATGCCATCGATGTTTAGGATCGCAGTTGCCGTGGTGATATGGGTGACTGTAAGACTTGGAGGTGACATAGTTGCAATAAGAGGTGAGATTGGGAGAACCTAAGATGGCTTGTTATGAAAGAAGATCAAATGTAAAAGCAAAATAAGGCAGTCATGTATATGATGAGACGCCTATGACTACGGAGGTACGTCTTCGGGTTTAAATACTTTCTTTTGGGTGGATGAAGGCTTATAAATAAGGGACAAAATTCTCGCTTATTTCATACAGAAGCTTAGTCATTTTCGCCATTTGTCAGGTAAAGGTGCTTGCTATTGATGTCGGCTTATCCCACTTAGCATACGGCCCCCGGATGACGGATGGGTGAAGCTCTTTCTGGAATAATGCATTAGTCGGCATCCCGCCCACGGACTGGTAGTATAGAGACAATATCTCACTGAGATATGAACATATTTCACATTGACATAATCATATTCGAAGTTTTCGTTGGTATCCCACTTGCCAGCCGCTGCTCAAAAATCGAAAATGTACGCCACCGGTATCCCACTCGGAGATGACTTGCCAGTTAAGACGGTACAAAGATGGAAAGATTCGCCGGCATCCCACTTGCTGGTGGCTTATGAGCTGTACATGCATCTTATAAATTCGTCATATAAAGACCCAAGCCTCGGTCTTACCTATGTCACCTTTCCGTACAATGTGCAGTTTCGGCCAATTCCCTGGTTTGCAGCACAATGATTCTTTCCCAAACGCCGAGCTTCACTGCAGGGGCGGAGGGCTACTGTGCTCCGAATGTCGAGCCTGTGATTTCCAAGTTACCCAGCATCCAAGATCCCCCAGAATATGAAGTCTATTGGGAACATAATGACACAGACAACCCTCGTCTGTGGCCACTTTGGTACAAATGTGTCACTGTCACAGCCATGAGCCTTGGAGCCACAGTTGTCAGCCTATCTAGCACCTTGTACACATCTGGAATCCCCGGGCTCCAGGAAGAGTTTGGCATCTCTAAATTGGAGGCGCTTGTTGGTGTCACCACCTATCTCCTTGGTATGGCGCTAGGGAGTGTCCTTTTTGCCCCATTAAGCGAGCTCGTTGGTCGGCGGCCGGTATATATTATCTCAATGACGGTTTTCCTCTTACTTCTACTGCCGAGCGCGTTGGCGCGCAACATTGAAACAGTCCTTGTGAGCAGGTTCTTCGGGGGCTTTTTCGGGAGTGCTCTGATGTCAAACTCTCCTGCTTCGGTGAACGATATTGTATCAGACGAACATAGGGCCTTGGCATTCGGCTTCTGGTCTATTGGGCCTACTAACGGCCCGGTTTACGGTCCGATCATTGGGGGCTTTGTGTTTGAATACCTAGGATGGAGATGGACAAATTGGATTGTGCTCATTATCGGAGGTGGTGTCCTAGCTTTGATGGCCTCTATCAAGGAAACATATGCGCCAGTTATCCTGAGAAAACGCGCAGAACGAAAAAGGAAAGAGACGCAAAACACAAAGTGGTGGACACGGTACGATGGTGCACAGGATTTCGTGTCATCACTGCGAGCCAGTCTCAGCCGGCCATTTATAATGCTTCTAACCGAACCAATTTGGTAAGACTCTCTTTTCCCTCACCCAGTGAAGGACCCTCGCCTAACTATCTAACAGTATATTCTGGGATGTTTACGTTGCTCTCGTCTATGGTGTGCTCTACCTATGTTTCGTTGCGTATCCAATCGCTTTCCAGCAGGAGCGCGGATGGTCACCGGGAATCGGTGGTCTTTCATTCGTTGGCATAGGAGTGGGGGTTCTGATAGCAATAGCGTGCGAGCCCATATTCCGCAAAATAATCAACCTTCATCGAAAGTCAGAGGACGGCATTGTGGAACCGGAGGCCATGGTCAGCATCGTCGGATTTGGTGCAGCTCTCCTAGCTGTTGGACAGTTATGGTTTTCTTGGACCTGTACTCCCAGCGTTCACTGGATTGTTCCTATCCTCGCTGGCGTTCCCTTTGGAGCTGGGAATGCATGTGTCTTCATCTATGCCTCCAACTATCTCGCCCGTTCCTATGGCATCTACGCTGCGTCCGCACTCGCGGGGAATATGCTATTACGAAGTATCGTGGGAGCATGTCTTCCGCTTGCAGGTCCGTCCATGTACGGAAATCTTGGACTGAATTGGGCAAGTACGCTTCTTGGTATTGTGGAAGCCGCATGCATCTCAATTCCTGTGGTTTTCTATTTCTACGGGCATAAAATTCGGAAGGCTAGCCCTCTTTTAAAAAGATTGGAAGATCACACGCTTTGACCGCACCATTGGGGAGGTTTCACCAGAATTCTGACCATTGAAAGTTACTTGCGGATGAAGTCAGGCAAGAAAAACGGGCTCTGGAGGTACGCTGAGGCATTGATGCACTGATGTTAGCGCCTCAGGGCTGGTCACTATTGGGTGGGGATGTGGCTGCGGAAGTCGAAGAAAGCTTAGTTAGTGCTGCAGTGCTACAAGACATTAAGCCAAGGCATCCTTAGCTATTTTCCTTCTACCATCTTATTCTATTCTACCATTTCTTCCTCCTACTTTTCCTTTATACCTAGCAAGGCATCTGTTCCCCTTTACATTTGTGAATTTTCATTTATCTACTATATACTATTCACTATTTTATTTCACAAGTGGCTCCGGGCCAGCGCAACATATCTTATTACTGGTGGCACAGGTGGCATTGGAAGAGCCATTGTGCCCATGCTGCTCGACAATGGAGCGGCCAACATAATCCTACTTGGTCGATCTGGAGATTCCAACCCCGACGTAGCCGGCTTGATACAACAATACAACAGACCTAGAAGCGGTATTCATGTTCGCGCGATTTCGTGCGACATCACGTCGCGAGCAAACCTTGCCGAGGCGCTCCACACAGTCTCAGACTTGCCCCCTATTCGAGGTGTGATTCATTGCTCACTATTTCTGCGCGATTCCATGTCCATGAATGCCACGTTCAAGGACTGGCAGAAGATCAACGGGCCAAAGGTAGATGCCGCATGGCATATCCATGATATGCTTCCTAACCTGGACTTTTTTCGTCGCCCTCGCTTCGGCAATCGGCATCGTTGGCAATATCGGCCAAAGCATATACGCCGGGACTTCAACTTTTCTCGAAGCATTCACGCAGTACCGCCGTTATAGATGATGTCGGATATGTCACACAACGGGACGGCTTATGCGCCAGGCTGGTGAGACAGAACGTTGGTTTCAAGTTGTCGGTCTCACAGGTCCTTGCCGTTGTTAAAGGGGCCATCATCGGCGCCTCCTATTGTTTACGTTCGAGATGACTCAGAAGAATCCGAGGATTGGGAAGACAGACTGCGCTATTTAACTACGGCCTGCCGCAAGAACGCACTCGAAAGTGTCGACCCTACCCAAAACGGTGGTGGCACTATCCTTCTCAGAGAATAAGGTGTCCTCGAAACCTTGTGCTGCAAAGTGTCATCCATCACGATGATTGATCGCGCGGATGTGACAACAAGCCGCAAAATGTCGGAGTACGGGCTGGATTCATTGGTGGCAGTCGAACTAAGACATTGGATTAGGAGAGAGTTCGGCGTCGACTTGGCACTGACGCATATCGTGGGCGCAGAGTATTTGCAGGCTTTGTCGGATCGGATCATGTCTTGCCTTGGGAGATAACAACTGCACCAACGCTGTGAGCGCCACATGGGGAACTAGCTATATCTACCAGCACCAGGAGAGGATAACTAAGCTGTAAAGATCCCCCAGGCTTCCTGGTATAGAGCCTCGTCGGTGGCCTAGGACAATGGAAGTTTCGTTAGTAAAAACAAGCGCTTTCGAGCCCTTGAAGGTCTAAAATTGGTAATCTAGACAGAATTAGTGTTGCTTAAGCCTTGCAGCTTTAGTTAGATTAGGTTTCTAGGAAGGTCTAATAATAGCAAGGTCATGCTTGTAGATGATATATAAAATAGGAAAAAAAGAGATTCTCAACTTTTCAGACATTTGGAGATTGTTCCTAGCTGATATAAGTAGCAGCTTGGATTGCCCTGCCGTAGGCTCCCTTTGCATAATAACGTGAGCTAAAAGACTCCGGCATAGAGATTTGTTCTAGGAACTGGCGGATTCTTACTGATATAACAGTGACCATGATCAGTGCGAAACTACCATGAACCTGGATCCTGTGCGGGTTCTTCCCTTATTATATTGATAACTGTTGGTTTGGTCCAAAATCCCCAACCTTAAATTGTCTGTTCTAGGAGAGCAACTTCTATTGATCAGATCACAGCCTACAAGAATGTCATTCAAAGAAAGCATAGCGCCTCATGTTGCCTTTACTGATACAGCGGTCTGTACCCCTGCCGCTTTTGTCACATCAGCAGCGAAATCATTTGCGATATCTGGTAGCACAGGTGCTGAGGGACCGCCGTCTATGGCATCCTACCTGGAGATTTTGCCAGTAATGACTCTGGAGCTGCGCAGCCTGGTATACCTCCCAGTATCCCTAGTGGCATGCTGTTGTACCACTCCCTGTCGGTCCCATAAACCTGCGATGATGATCCTGAAGATAAGGAAGGTTACGAAGGAAGTGGTGATGATGATAGATTGAAACTTTCAAGGAAAATCACATTGTTCTATTGAAAGACCTAGCAGAATGCAGCGATCCAGGTATGTGAAATTAGAAGCCCTACTGCCAGAGGGCACAGGGAAGTCCTCCAGCAACTTCAGGAGATACTGATGCTAAGTAGTGTGGGGGTCTAAAGACTAGAAGAAGTGCTTTCAAGGTAGAACAGTACAATCTCATCACCTATTAGAAGGTAAGCGCTAACATGGTGTAGAACAAACAAGTAAGAGCACACTATAGTGCTTATGCAATGGAGACTATAATTATCATAGATTCATAATGCAACCACTGATGGACAGGAGCGCTGCTAGACAGGAACTTAGACAGCTTGTTTCCACTCACACCGTGTTGAATGGATGTCTGCTTGAATGCTTGTCAATCAAGGTCCGTTAGATTACGCACATGGTAGTGCGCAAGGATTCCCCCTGTTCTACGATAGGTATGTTCTGCCCCCCCTTGGTGTTGAATTAACTCAGCTGTAATAGACTTTGCACAAGTGCAACTGTCTCCACGAATATCAAACAGCATTTATATTAGGATATCGAATACTGGCATACTCGAATACCAAAGACCTACTGCTGCTGCTTCACAATCACCACGGGCCCAGAATATTCCTTCCGCCCCTTGACGAGGTACATGACGAGACTGATGATAAAGACGCCTCCGAAAATCACCACACTCCAGTTAAAGTTGTCCAGAGTCACTGAGGTCTCACTAGGCCACAGGGACCAGAAAAGTGCAAAACAGCAGTAGAGCAGCCCGATGATGTTCACCGCTAACCCCCATCGTCCCATATTCCACCGACAGGGCGGGAGAGTCTCGGGATGTCGGATCTTGCGGTAGATCACGCAGCTGATGGAGATGATGTAGGTGTACATCAGAGCTGCCACGTTAAGGGAAATGATTGCGTTGAATGCTGTCAATGATCCAATGTTGATGAGGGAGAGGAGACAGCTGATGAGGCAGGACAGGGCGATTGCATTCACAGGGATCTTGCGCTTTGGGTCGACCTTGGCGATCCAGGAGGCGAACGGAAGCCCCTTATCGCGAGCAAAAGCAAAGGTTTGGCGGGAGGTTGAGGCGTTGAACAGGATATTGCTGAAGATAACGGGTAGTAAAATGATTGCCGTCAGACCGTTTACTCCCGCTGTTGAGGTGGCGTTCTTGAAGACGTAGATAAAGGGAAAGCCAGTTGCGTCGTCCAGGGCATCTTCCACGGATGGGATGGCGAAGAGGTAGGCAATCAGCAGTACGACTGCCATGATACCGTTGCTAAAATAGCCCCAGGCAATGGCCATAGGTACATTTCGGCCTGCGTCTTTGACCTCTTCAGACATGTGAGCTGTAGCGTCGGAACCTACAACATCATTAGATATACATCTTCGGGAGACATCATGAGACGTAGTACATACTCAGAGAGCCATAGATTGCGGAGATTTGTCCGATCATGACGCTCAATCCCATGCTAGGCCATCCGCCCAGATTTGTCCATCCGGTGATGAAGACAGTCTCGGGCGATTGATGGGGAGCCATGGCCCAGAGGACAATGACCACCACCGCCCAGGACAGAATATGCAGTATCATGAGGAGATTGTTCAGGAGGGGCATCAGATTGGCCGCGTACACATTGAACACGTAGATCACCAGGATCATCGCAAAGACAAACAGCGTGCCCTGCCAGTTCTCCGCAACATACTCAGGATTGCGAACGCTGATTAGACCCTGGATAATGGTGCCGGTGAGAAAGGATCCCGAGGCGGATCCGGCTTGCCACGCTAATACAGACATCCAACCTACATTGCAGAAACACAATCATCAGAGCGCGCTGGTTTTAATGCGGGCAAGGCGGAGCCTACCTGTAATATAACTGAGGAACTTTTGGTATCTAGGAGATGCGAACTCAGAGACCCAATGGTACTGCCCACCCGAGGTTGGTGCCCTAACGATGCAGCAAGTCAGAGTTATTGACAGCAGCCCAAATTAGAGGTGTCATACATAGACGCCATTTCCGACAGCGAAGCGATGATGAAACCAAATCCGACAAACGTCCAGACATATGACCAGAACATACCCGCCAGGCCTCCGTTCTCCAGGCCCTGAGAGTTCGAGCTGTAACCGCAACCTCTGTCAAAATCTCTGCATCGTTGAATAGGAGACAACTCACATAAGGATAAACTCCCATGTTGCTTGAAGAACTGATGCAAAGCTCAATGCGGCCAAGGGTCGCAAGTTTCTCTTTCAAAAGACGTTAGACAGCACCGTGCTAGATTATGGCCGAGCAGTCACCTTGAGCTCTTGGACTTTTCCCATCCGTTGCATATCATTGTCGTCGGACGCGGTGCCGGCTTGCTTAAGGCCGTTATGGTCAATTGGACCGTTATCGTCCATCTGAATTGCTTCTACCGCTGAGGCTTTGTTATGCATCTTCACAAGGCTCATGCAGTCACTGTGAACCCTCTCAAAGGAATAAATGGACCAACAGAAAGGTACAGCTATGGGGGAAGAGAAAAAAGCAAAAGAAAGGAAAAGAGAATCGTTGCCAGGCTGGACAAGGGGCAAGCTAGCGACGGAATTAAATCCTGCAATCTAGTCTAAGTATTCGACTTCGGGGCCGAGATTGTCAAATATGCGAGAGGGGGCCTATCACCAGATTAATTGGTGGGGACACCGTCGATTCAAGGTCGATTTAACCTTGTCTGTTATCAAGAATTTTCCGTCCTACCATCAAGCTATTGTTGTGGATTCGTCGCCAGTGCAAAGTATAATCAAGCTAATCAAAGTGATTCCTAGCACTCCCTTAGCGGAATCCTTCGTGCGTTGACCAAGTGGGGTGGTTGCTCCTCGGCCGTCAAAATAGAGAAATGCATTAAATGCATTACGACAAATGCCATCTCACAAAAGAGAATTCAAAACGGCTTAAGCCTTCAGAAAGTGATGGCAAAATGAAGAGACATGGACTTTCAGTATCGAACAATCCGGTGCCCAGTAATCCCGTTATTCTGATTCTTCATCGACATGGCTTGATGTGCACGATCTCGATCGCGCTACAGCAGACACCCTGGTCAGGGGAACGGAGACCGGTGCTGTTCTGGTCTTAGCGAGTAAGGCGACACTTTTCAGCCCAATTTGGTCGGGGCGAGAATGCTAGATCGAAATTGTGGGCCAGTCATACTGATCGTATGATATTGCGTATGCAACACTGCGCAGGAGGCTAGACAAATCCTACCTTAGTCCACGGACTTGTGTTACTGTATTGATAACGAATTTTCTGGCCCCTGCAGAAATTATCCTGAAAAGAGATAAGCAGAAGAGACCATCGAAGGAACCGCCTTTTGATATTTATTCTGTTGTTGGCTATGCCATGTCCTCTCCGGTGATCGTACTGAGCGTACTCCGTACATCCGCCTCATGTCGACTCCTACAGCCTGGCCATCTGGCGTGAGCGCCCCTCTCACTGTCGAGAATAACAACAATCATAGCGCATTGATTGTTTTAATCACGGCGTTCTCCTTGGTGCTGGTGGTGGCCGCTCTGGCAGCACGGGTCTTCTCTTCATATAAAAGGCATACCGTACAGCGCGATGACTACTTATTTGGTATGGCTGTGGTATGTATTCGAACAATGACTAGCATCAATAAAGGGTTCTGAGCTTATATTCACTAGATTCTCGCTTTCGCTCAAGTCTCGGTAGTTTTCACGCAGGTCCATTATGGCTGGGGGACTCGGACAGAGTTAACGGCGACAGACACAGATCGAATGCTTAGGGTATGTGGTTATCTAGTGATCTCTGTCTCGTGATTCTCACCTGGAAGGCCGCATATGCCGCCGACATTCTCTGCATCGTTGTCCTAGGTCTCTCCAAGATCACCACCTCGATGTTTTACGAGGTGCTCTTCTCACAAGTCCGGCGTCTCCTGATCCAAGCAGTACTCGGGGGAGTAATCGTCTGGACATTGGTGGCTATCATACTGCTAGCAGTGCGTTGTAGTCATGATCCATGGAACGACATCAGCGCGCAGTGCAAGGGGCTTGTATAATCTGGCCCGTCCTCAGTACAGGCATATACTAACTGCTCAATAGCTTCCCCGGTGGCAAGCCATCACTGCGATGGATATAATTATCGAGGTCCTACTCTTCCTCTATTCAGTGCTAGCAGTATACAAGGTCCGGATATCCGCCAAGAAGAAATTCTTGGTCCTCTGCGCTTTGGGCTGTCGAATTGTGTGAGTCGCTCACCGGTTTCCAATGATCCTTCCGCTAACCCTCCAATCTGCTAGACTCGTGCCCCTCGCAGCGATCCGTCTCCACTATACCCAAGCGCAAATCGAGTCCGACGATCCAGTCCTCCAGGGAGCCTTTGCCACAGTAACAACCGAGCTATACCTTGCCATGAGCATCGTCAGCTTAGTATCCGCCTTCCTCAAATCTTTCATGGCCGTCTATGTGGATGGAAATGGATTCGCATACACAGAGAGCGCTTCTGTGTCGGCTTCAAAGTCGAGGGTACAAGCCTCGGCGGACAGTATTACTCGCAAGATCCGTCGCCGGACATCTGCCGGAGTCAATCAGCTTAGTGGCTGGGAACTGATGGAGGATGCGTCTGCTAAGCAATCTGGCTCCAATGAAGGATGGAAGATCATGAAAACTGTGCAGCTTGAGATTCAAGACGAACCTATAGAGCTTGCAAATAGCAAGGAGCCTCCACGCGCAGCAGTGTCTGATAGCACTTGAATGCATACATGGGTTGTCAAGATGTTAGTTATAGGTTAATCTCAGACATGTCGCCTGGGCATCATTCTTTATGCTGGTCTTTAGTGAACTCCACGTTGAGACAAATGATTTGCATTCAATGAACAACTCGGAAATTTTTCCCTGAGAAAAGACTGACCAGGTCACTCCACATAGGGTGAGTATATACGTAATACGACAGCCGGGACTCGGAAACATACCCTAAACGTTCATTCTAGCAGACAAAGCTGACTAAAATTATCGAGTACGTAACTTATACTGCTTTAATTAACTTTTCAGGCTTGTATCAGCCTACTCTCCTAGTGAGACTACCCGCACCGCCTTAAAGTCTGCTGTCTGGTGATTGAACGACTTCTCGGAACACGGGGGAAGTACCGGGCAGTGCCCGGCTAATGTACTGGACGGGCCCTCGCTCACATATATATCATTATATTCCCCGCGGAGAATTGGATCAATTTTCAAGGAACCAGAGCCTATACTCTAGGCCGTGCAAAATCCAACTGATAGTAGATGTTCTCCGGATCGTAGCCTCCACCAGTCCGGGCACAGAGCCATAGTTATCCACAACTATCTATGGCTCTACTAAAAGAGTAAGGAGTGTGGCTAAGATCTATCATCAGGAATGTTTGATATTCCTCAGGAACCGCGAATCTGGGCTTTACAGGGGAAATACAGCGCCATTTCAGACGGAATAGAACATACTAGATCTGATAGCCAATTTTCCGCCCAATCACAAGTCCAGGCCGTCCATCACATCCAGTAGCAGCCTCGCCATCTCTTCACTACGAATTGCTGCGTAGATCCGACTGATGTATGTTCCAATTGTTCGTTTTGGCCCCTCTCCATCATCTCCCCGGTTGAATGTGGGGTGGTCTTGGATGCCCTGGTGAAATGGCACCTGCAGCTGGTCCCGTACAAAGCGATAGACACGCTCTGTCTTCTCGCTCAGGTAGTGAGGGGTCGGCCTAGCCTGAGTAAAGCTCTCGAGCGTCTTATGATGGGAGTCCTTCAGAATGGCAGGGAGTACGTCCTTCCAGCGTCGAATAGGTTCCCAACATTCCGGTTGAGAAAACCCCATGTCGTCCATGCTCACCATGTACCCCAGGCACTCGCCGGAAACCTGGACACATTTTGTCTGTAGGTCTAAACGGTTCCATTCTAACCACGAGTCCCGAATAAATGACCATATTGGGTCAAATCTCCGGCCACTCGAAGACCCAGTATGGTCGAAGAGATCGTGAAAGGACGCCTCGCATGCTGCCTTTGCGGTGTTTAAGAACTCCACTTGCATGGCCCGCAAGTCTAATGCCTGGCAGACTATGTATAGGTGTGCTGCACACATCATGGTCAGGACGTCCACGCATTCCGCAGTGTACCGCGCGGAGAGAAGGGCGAGAGAGTTGACCGACTGGTTGCGCAGCTCCGCAGAATGGATATTGCTGACTACCGAGTTTGCCAGGAAGCCAAGTTCCGAGCAATATGCGGCCATGTTGATGTCGAGCCCTTTGGCCGCGAATGAAAGACTGGGGTCCCCAACACACAGATTGGGAGACAGCCCGTTGTTAAGCATCGGATCAACTATCTGTTGAGACTGTGCGAGTAATAACTTTCCCAGCATGAGCAGCGCCGTCCGCGTTTTCTCCATCGCGGACGTGATGACTGCAGCTTGAAAATTTCCTCCATGATGGCAGGCGTTCTCTTGTGCCTCAAAGAGGGGGTTATCCGTGCTGGAATTGAGCTCGATGCCCACCTGGCTCTCTGCTGCCAGTAGATCCTCCAGCTGCGGCCCAATCCACTGCGGTGCGGTGCGCAAGTCGTAGCGATCCTGCGCCAGGCTCTCTGTCAGCCCTTCCATCCCGGAACAGAGTTTTGAGCCGCAGAGGAATCCTCGCATATTGCGTGCTACCTCTCGTTGGCCAGGATGCGGGCGACAGGTCGATATAAACTCGTGGTAATTGTTCACAGTTCCCTGGAGAGCCTCAGTGCTCATGGCAGTCAGGATCTGTGTCAAGACCGCCAAAATATGGCTGTCATGGACAACCAGTGCAGCGGCGCTACTACTTGGAGCGGTACCATTCATCAACCCTAGTGCTTCCTTTCCCTGTAGCTCAAATGGTGTCATCTTAACACGCCTTAGAGCCTCGTCGGCGTTGATAACCTGGAAGTTTTCGCCATCCTTCATCTTGACCAGGATATCAGGATTACCCTCCACCAAACCGCCCAGATAGGCGAGTGGACTTAGATCTCCAGACGCAGAGATGCTCCCACGCTGGGGTACCAGTGGCAAAATGCCGTGTGCGAGCGCCTCCATTAGAAAGTTTGCGAGTTCCATCCTGACTCCGGTATGCCCTCGAAGGAGGGAATTGCAGCGCACGACGGCCATCCCCCGAACGGTCTCATCTGGAAGACTGTATTGTCCTGCGGCAGAGTATTTCCCAGGCATGACATTTTGGGAGTGTTCCAGCAAGATTCCGCAGTGCTGGTGCTGAAAGGCAGAGTATTGGAGCGTCGAGAGCTCCTTCGTCCTAGTGTAGGAGGTTCCGCCGACGCCAGTATTTACGCCTGGCTGCATTAGAATGAGGCCGTAATGAAAAGCAAAGGACTAATACCGTATATTCTGTGTCCCTTATCTATATAAGATCGCAGAGTATCGACGCTGGCCTGCATACGGTCCCTTAGGGCGTCGGTTTGATCAATGGAAACTCTGGACGAATGCCTTGAATGCAAAGTCAATTATCACAACCAGCACGTCGTTGCACAGTTCCTAGAACACTTGCCTGGCAATGGAAACCAGTTGGGCAATGCTCAAATTCTGTCCGTCGATTTTGACTTCATCGTCTTTCTCCAAGGTCGAGAGGAATATCTGCAAATGCTGCTTAACTTGGCCTAAATGACCGGCCATTTCTGGTAGAAACTGATAATCCTTGTCATACGTGAATCCAACTGCAGTGACTTGGACAGTGATTGAGGCTCTAGTCCTTAAATTTTCCAGAAGATAAATAGAAAGGGGCGCGCCAATGACGAGTGTTTTGCCTGGCTACCGCTGCAAACGGAAGGAGGCATGTAGAGCATTATGATGTATGTTTCAAACTCTATCCGCAGAGGCAACCTAAATCCTTTGTGGTAGTTTCTACTGCGCCTTTTCATCTTATGTCTTATATCAAATCCAATACCGCTAGACGGAAAAGGCTTCCGGACGATGTACCTCTTCCTATATCAATAGCAACAGTAATAACATTGTGACATCCAGAGCATCCAGTACTACTCATCAGGCCCCCGTGCAGAATAAATCCCGCCATCATTGAAGCGATATACCGACCCGACGTCACTTGGAATCCGCAACGAGATCCCGACCAGATCGACGGTCCACTTATGGGGATGGTACTATCCACATGAAAGCAATCATATGGGCCATGACATATGTAAGTGACATGGACATAACTCAATTCCACAGCAGGCCTCTATCACGCCGCCGTAGCCCTAAAATCCCATCTTTGTCCCGTCTATGATGTATTCTTGGGCTACAGCCTGACCGTCCGTGAGCCTCGCCCTTGGTCTCCGGAATGTAGCTTTTAACCATAGTTCCATGTCTCAGTCTCGGTCATTTTCTGGCGTTCCTACAGTGGCTCTGCATACCACAAGGTTGTTGCTTAGGAATGCTCAAGGGGTCCAGTCCAGCCAACCGGACTACCGTATGTTGAGGTATCGAGTGAGTTGGGAGGTCTCGGTCAGCCTGCATTGTAACTCATTGTACAAACTCAGAACGGCCTATCCTGCTCATCCTCATCTTCGTATACAGAAAAAGACAAAACTTCCAGACCTGACTCCTCAGGGCCTAGTTTTAGTACGTTTTATACCGTTTCAATCGCAGTATCCACGTATGATATATTTTTATAAACGGCATTATTGTACTTAGATACGCATCTTCATTATATATCTAGTTGTCTCTAAATATTTTCTAAACCTTGGTTTAATCTTATACATGGGTAGGGCTACTGTTATATATATCTAAGGTTCACCTTTACAATATAGGTCGACTATAACACTCTGTCTAAAATTTATAAAGTCATATTAAATTCGACGCTAACTAGTATCTAGACATGCTGAAGGCAACTACTTGTAAAATCTGGCCTCAAGTTCGTCCTAATAATAGCAGCTTTTGGGGGTGATTGTAGCAGGCCGCAACAAAACACGCTAACAGCGGGCGAGCGACGCGTAGATCTCCTGCGATAATTCGACATGTCCGATACGCAACACGACCGAGCCAGAAATGGACAACCTTCCTGCGGAGATCATCCTCATCGTCGGTAGTCATGTCTCTGACGTAGATAGACTCCGATTGCTTCAAGTATGCCGACGTTGGCGCGCGCTGTTCTTCGAGCTCGCATACAGCCACGTAAATATCGAGGGGCCTCAAATCGAGCCCCTGACGAAAGTGATACTGGCCAACCTGCGGATAGGAGCAGCTATCCGTAATCTGTCAGTCAGATGGTGGCATTCATACATCGATTACCACCTGCAGCAAAGGGAAAGTGATGACAATCTGCAGGAAAAAGTGGAGGAGCTGGTAGGGCAAATTAGCAGATCCCTGGAGGAGCAGAAAGATTGGATTGATCATCTCCGAGCTGGAAATCAGGAAGCATGGCTTGCTATTCTTCTTGCCTCAGTGCCGAGTCTCACCACGCTCTCTGGGCGATACTGTGTACACGCGCCGAGAGTGACGCTGGTTGTTGCGCGGGCTGCACGCAAGGAACCACCCTTTGACACCAGGCCAGTCCTGCAGCGGTTAGAGACGCTTGATATCACCTCCGACGATATGAAGGATGTCTATCCGCACTGGCAGTTTCTGCCATTCTTCCACCTGCCATCGCTTCGGGATGTGAACTTGGGCGCCGTGAAGGAATACAGAGAATGGACCAGACTAGACCACCCGGCTGTTGCTTCCGGTTTAGGCACGGCGCCCGTGGAATCGCTGGTTTTAGAATCCTATTGTAATGGAAGAAAAGGAATGGCGGAGATTATCACCTCGTGCGCCAACCTCAAACAATTCAAATACCAGCATGACGACACAGAGGCCTGAGGCGAGTCATATGTTGTTTTTCAACCTCGGAAGTTCTACAGGGCTCTGCTGACGCAGAAGCATAGCCTCGAGGTCCTCCATCTGAGCGACAATGGCGACGTGGAGGGGGCTGGGTTAGATGATCTAAGCGAGGACGAGGACGATGACGGCCCCGACGCATATGACCGGTGGTTTGGATCACTCGCAGAATTCAGCCAGCTGCAGGATCTTCGCATCCGCGTCCAGAACCTTCTCAACTACCATGACCGCGATCAAGGAGTGTCTGTCGTGCTCAAGGACATCCTACCTCCCAGCTTGAAGTCGCTACATATGTCCGAATGCTCGGGGATACACTGCGCAGTGCTTGTGCCTAATCTGCAAGGTGTTCTTGCTCATCATCAGGAGAAGTTCTCTAGTCTAGAACAGATCTCTATCGCGGCCGGGGTAGCCGAATTCGTACCTGATCCGCAGAACCCGGGTTGTTATCTGGGTCAGATTCGGGTTGCGGAGTCATTCAGGAAGATGCTTGTGCCCGTTGAGAAGATGTGTGACGGAGTGGGTGTAAAATTCGAAATGACGCTGGGTCATTTGTATCACATGGCCAGTGGCACATCGCATCATTTCTTTTCTAGCCACTGAATTAGAATCATACTTTTCATTCAGTTCAACGCGGATAGCACCTCTCAGGCAAACGGATATTGTACAGCCAGAGTAAGATATGCGCAAGACTAGCCCTAAAGGGCAATGCCAGTATCATACGTAAGACATGCAAAGTCCTAGGATTAAGTTAGCTTTGCGCAGTTTTCAGGGATCAGATTGTTGACATCCAATGGCAGTGCGATGCATTGTTGGGTTACTCCGGCTCGGGGCTCGGATATAAGGCTGAGCTCGGGTTTGTAATCTTATGCCTCACTTTTGATATGAGTACCACAATGCATGACAAACAGTTAGTGAGCAATTCAGATATAAATAAGATGGATGGACTTGCAGTCGAATATTATCTCATCCTCTAATCAACAGAAATTGTCTCATCACTGCCGTTCATAGCCTTCAGACCGCATCTCTGTTCTCTCAAACCCAAATATTATTCCCTATAGCCTTTCAAAATGACGCCCACCAACGCAGCTGCCTGGCTTTCCGAAGCAAAGAAGTATCCCTTTGGAATGAAGGAATCACCCGTCGGCAAGCCAGAGGCCAACGAAATCCTAATCCGCAACCATGCTGTCGCCATCAACCCTATCGATCGGATGATCCAAACCAAAGCATTCTTCCCACTGAAATACCCAACCATTCTCGGGCAGGACGTAGCCGGCGAGGTGATTTCCATCGGCGACAATGTCACTCGATTCAAACCCGGGGGTCGGGTCCTAGGCCATACCGTCGGGCTCATGGCCGGACGCAGTGAGGCCAGCGGTTTCCAGACCTACACTATCGTACAAGACAACCTCGCCTGTGAGATACCAGACCACATAACCTACGAACAAGCTGTCGTTCTACCCCTGTGTCTCTCCACCGCTGCGTCTGGAATGTTCCAAGAGGATTTCCTCCACCTGAACCTCCCGACTGAACCACGCGCTGCGTCCACGCGACAGACACTCATAGTCTGGGGCGGCGCATCCAGCGTCGGTAGCAATGCTATCCAGCTCGCAGTCGCTGCAGGCTACGAGGTGATCACCACCGCATCGCCAAAGAACTTTGATTACGTTAAACGCCTCGGTGCTAGTCTTGTCTTCGATTACAGTAGTCCAACTGTCGGCGAGGACATTGTCGAAGTAGCCAAGGACAAGGTTCTGGCCGGCGCAATCGACTGTATCGGGTTCTCCGCGACGGCAGTGTGCGTTGATATTCTGAGCAAATCACAAGGGAAGAAATTTGTCGCTACTGTCAAGGGCGGTTTTGCGCCGCCTCCGGATGGGATCCAGGTGAAGCATATCTTCGGGACTACCCTGAAGGACAACTTCGTTGGAAAGGCCGTGTACGAGGACTTTCTTCCTTGTGCGCTGCAGTCGGGAGCTTTTGTCCCTGCTCCTGAACCTCTGGTTGTGGGGACGGGTCTGGAAAAGGTGCAGGAGGCAGTGGATTTGTATGGAAAAGGGGGAATTTCTGCTAAGAAGTTGGTTGTTCTTCTATAGCTTGTTGAATGTGTCCTATAAGTAGTTAGATTGAAGAACTCAGGTTTATATGTTGGACCATAATTCATCCTTATGATACTGCGCTGATTATGGGCTCGGTGATTCGGAGCTACCGCAATAACACCGAAGCGCTAGGATTTGCTTGAGTAAGCAGGCAGCAGCCAAGTAAGGATTATAAATCTGACGAGACCACACTTTGTTCTGTTTTCTGCCTTTGTATAAAGCATAATTTCATCAGCATGGTGTACCTCGGCCCCTCGCAAGGATGCGAAACATGCAAACGGCGGAGGAAGAAGGTTTGTGACATCCACAGCTTATGGCAGAGCTAATTCATTACAGTGCGATAAAGCTCGTCCGGTCAGCATATCCTTTCTTTATACTCCCGTCTCTGTTAACCACGAGCAGTCATGCCTACGATGCCGAAAGTCAAAGCGCACATGTGCGGGCTACCAAGAACAAGCCAGCCATACCCTCATCTTCCAGCGGAACTACACTCAGACCACAACTGCCACTCATTACTGGGCGGCTGTAAAGCCCCTCGCGCGAAAGTGTAGTCTACCCATCCGAGCACCGTACCCTGGTACAGATATCCTACCGGATGACGCTTGTCCAAAAGAAGTGAGCGAGGATGATGTAGTAGAGTATGCCGTGCGGGGATTCTTCTACGACTTTTTCATTTCATCATCAGATAGTATTAGCGCATCTGTTGGCTTTCTCAAGGATCTGGAGCAGGAGGTCCAACGGAAAGGGCTGGATTCGAACCTTGCAAAGGCCTGCATGATGATTAGTTGTGCAAATCATGCTAGGAAGCTGTATCGGCCGTCTTTCATCACCAGGGCAGAGGTGTTGTATCATGAGCTGCTGCTGCATCTGGCAGAGGAGATTGCAAGGCCAGGATCCGTGGGAGAGAGGTCGGATCTTATTAAGCTGGCTTGGCTGATGGGTCTTTATGAGGTATGATTCCCTTGCACCTTGGCCTTAGCCATTGCTGACAGGACAGGTTGTCATGGCTGATGGAACTCGTCTCGAACAAATCGACGTACATGTTAGAGGGATATCGGGGATGTTACAAGTCGAGAACCTGTCATTGAGCTTTGTCTATGGTGTATTCTCTCGTTACTCTCTTGGCCCGGGGGCGCAGATGCAAGTAAGTGGATGCACGTATTGAGCCTACTAAGCTGATTGCCCAGGATCCTGGTGTTTTGCGCTTGCAGCATTCCGTCAATAACCTGGGATGTCTACACGACATCCTGCTTGAGGTCTCTCCACTGAGGATGGAAGCAGAGCGTGTCCTGGCGGATCCAACATTGACAGAGTCACATCAACATGCCATTTTACAGCGGGCTGCTATACTCAATGACCGCCTAGCACGGTGGGAGGAAATCCTTTCGCCGGAGAGCAAACCCACCACAATAGGCCACGTACGAGCGAGCAGTAACCCATACATTGACGTCGGACACTGGCCCGGCCCGTTGCACATGTACACTGACCTTCGCGCGGCAGCCATCCTGAACGTTAGTCGCGTTGCACAATGCTACCTCCTCGATATTATTTGCAGGCTCAAACTCATCCGAGCTGACGCGGAGGACAACGATCAAAAGAGATTGAAGGCTATGCAGCTCATCCAGGAGTTTACATCGTCAATTGCGTACCACCTAGTCGAAAATTTGCATTCATTCTCTACGACGGTGCAACATGGCAATCCCATCGAACAGCCCGGAAGGGCAGTTGGGGGATTACTGCTGATGTATCCCCTGTACATTGCGTCTCAGCTATCCACCGTACCACTTGAGTTGCAGGACTATTTCAAGCGGTGTCTACTCTGGATTGGACAAAATATGGGAGTTGGATACGCTTCTCTGCTGGCTAAGGTGAGATTTCAATGTTGCAGGTCGCAGTTTCTGGTCGCGCTGATACCCTCAAAAGGCTCCGTTCAACATTGAGGATCTAGCTGCTGGATTTATGATTGTCTACGGAGGACTACTATGAAGCATTGCCGCGTTATGACTTCCTACCGTGAAAAGGGTTAGAGCTTATGGAAACCGAGCAGAAAACCATTCCGCAACGGCTCACTATATATACAGCAGTCTGTATCTACCCGTGTAGTATCTTCCGTTATAGAAAAGGGAAATACCTCCGGGCGCCATTCCACGTACTTATTTTATATAACCTCAGGACTAGGCAGCTCATTTCCAAAACGAGAGAGCGGGACATCGTATTGCGCCTCAGCCACCATTAGCGTGCCTCTTATATGCGACGTTGCACATGGCTATAAAACCCAAAAGCCCTCATGAAAAATGACAACCTAACAATGGAAATGTTCTATTCCATATCCAGTTCCCGCAGGGTAAAGAAATATCTCGACGAAGTAACCAGAGGTCCGTTCCGTTCCCCTCAACCTAGAACCCATACTAACACAGCCAGAATCGGTACTCGACGACCTCAACGAAACACTCGCTCCTCACTGGGCGGGCGCTAAAGACGTGTGGAACATTTTCGTTCTTCACACTTTTCAAGACGGATACGACCGCTGTATGTCCACATCCAACTTCTACATGCCGACGCTAATCCCACAGACTGGGACGTCGAGAGTTTCCGCCGGTTCCTTGCCAGTCAGCATCGGGGCATTACATCCCAGGAGACGGTGTATCTCCTCTGGCGATGTCTGCATTTCTACGCGCATTATCCATTCGCATGTAGTTCTCGCGGGAGCAGGATCGATGTAAAAGGGTTTCAGCGGGCGATTGCCCTCCTTGTCTTTCGAGCCACGGAGTCACTAGGGACGCGGGAGCGGGGGGATCACGATGAGGCGTCATTTCGGGAAGCAGACTTTCGGAGATTGCTCAGAAGTATTAGCGAACCCGCGCAATTTTATTCCGCGGAGAACCAGTGGGCAGGAGACGACATCATGGACGTGCTGGCTACGACACTGCCTCACTCGAATTTGGCGCCCTCACACGATGAGCTGCGAGATGCGGCCGAGAGGATACAACCTAGGGGTTTGATAAGGCGTCGACTTTTTCGAAATGAGTTCTCCCTTTTCGTGAGGTTACTCCTGCAGCTGAGAGTGTGGGATGTCCAGGGGTCACGTTTACCCTCTGGGATATTCGATGACGAACCGTCATCTGCTTGTCAGAAACTGGCAGACAGTATTGCGGACGCGGTTTGTAATGAAGACCAGACGGTCGATGCTGGAATCGTGGTAGATGTTCTCGTGAGTATATCCCTCGTCTTTATGCCTAGATGGCCCTAACCCGTACAGCCGGGTCTTTGCGAGCGATTCTACCGCTTCTGGGGCGCTATATTCCAGCCCCGCAGTCTAAGGGAGACGATGGTACCACCAGAGGAACGATTGCCGAATTATATCCTGGCGGCAGTTTCTCTTTTGCTCCCGCTCGGCATGGACGCCTCCGGGTCTACTGACTGTAGTTTAAAATTGCTGCCTCGAACGGAAGACCTAGGAATGGGCCATCTGCTGCAACAAGTACGAGGCGATCGCCATTCACATATTCTGTTGTTTACCGATGAGACTTGTACAGCTGTTATAGGGGCATATATCCCTAATATGTCGAATGATGAAGCCGAGTCACAGTCCAGGAGCAGCCTGCTAGAGGATAGGGGTCATTTCCTCTTTCAACTGAGTGCGACGTTCTCTCTTTTACGGTCGACTGGGCTCGTATCATCGCGGGAAGAGCTGTTCTATGCTGAAAGCCCCTCCACAACGGACCAGAGACAGTCACCTTCCTATACGATAGAGCATGCAGAAGGAGGGGCTCGTCTGCGCGTTGATCCACAAAGTCTGACAGCTACAACGCTTGCCAATCTGAAGGCATCAAGTGAAGAGAAAGCGATCTTTACAGATATGTGCAGGGACCAGGACCGAGAATGGGAGCTCACAGCCCACCCTCCGCAACTGCATATAGTGTGCATTCACCCCAGCACCAGCACGCCAACCTGGAACAGGAATGGAAGCAAGGAGGGAGTCAGTGGAGAGGAATTGCGAAACAGAATTCATGGTTTTGGGTCTAGTATCAGCGAACCACCAAGTCTTACCGTGTTGGAACGGTGGAATAGGTGGAATATTCGGCGTCAATTCTATAGCGGGACTTGCCCGTAGATTCGACAGCTGGAGATGGTTGGTATGGATCATGAATGCTTCTATCATTTACCTGCAGATTCTTCATCTTTCTCGTTTCCTATCAGATACATAATACGTTTTCAAGCAAGTCAGGACAAACATCCATCCAGGAACACCGCGATACATGTAGCATTATCCCTCCGCACGCCTTCTGCAACATCCCGGACCAGCTGGTCTGCCACCTGCTGCACCCCTAGTCCCCCTTCATGCCGTGTCTTGACTTCATCGATGATGACATTATCCTTCATCACGTTGGTCACACCATCTGTCGTCAAGGCAAGAATATACCGACGGTCTTGCCGTAGATCTACCCTGGTGATGGACGGTTCAGTAGACAAAAAGTTGCCCTGTTCGATCGACGGTGTCATGGCCGCTAGTTCCTGGCCTGTAGTGCTCGGGCCTGCAGTATCATTGTTCAGCGGGTTTTTATACTGCAGATCTCCGAGCGCACGCGACATATTCAAAGCTCCTATTCACATTAGCTTTGCCGCAAGTAATGCAAGGCAACATACCTATCCGCGCAGTCTCGGACTCATAGTTGACTACTCCCCCCGCATCTTCGATTCTCTCCTTCTCCTCCGGACTGTCGGGTTTGTGGTCGTGCGTCAAGCGACGCTACACTCTTAGCTCATTTTCTATAGTACTGAGGGTTGGCACATACCACTGTCTCCAGCTGCCCGGTTATATCGCACTCGCCCATGAGGACATGCGAATCACCCAGGTTGCCTACCACCATCACACCCTTATTAAGATTGACAATCACCACCGAGACCGTCGATCCCGAGATGGCGAATTTGTTCTCCCCCTCTTGACACTCCTCAAGAAGCGTTTCCTCTTCTTTTTGGATGGCTTGTCGGATTGCGTCCTCATAGCGACCGGCTTGTAGTGCGTCGCCTTCAAAGAGGAGCTCCCTGATGTGTCGCTTTGCATGGTGCGCGACCTTTCTGGAGCCACTGTCTTCCGTTAATACAATCCCAATAATAGTGAAGGTGTCTGTCTTACTGTCCGTCGTAGACCGCAAAAATGGCTAGTTCATCATGAATCGTCGTCTTGGGAATCTGATCCGGAAGGATTATTGTGTATTGATCCTGCTGCGAGGGTCGCGTTCCTTGCGCCTACTGGCGTTAATATTTAATGCAGCTACGTGCTCCAGAGATTGCTTACACTGGCGCCTCCTGCTCCTCGTAGTTTGATGGCATGTTTGTATGACTGTGCAGGTGCACGGGAACCCATGTTGTGTTGATCAATTGCTATAGGACGGATGGAAATGCCTGTGTAGTACAAGATCTATTTGCTTTCTACTAATATAATGCGCGCACCTTGATCACTATTTATGGAAGCTGAGGCTTGAGTGGACATGATTGATGACATCACTGGCAGCAGCTCCTTGAAGAAATCAAGCTTCGGCTTCCCGCATATGCTTGGCTTTTAGCCTTTTGCGTTGGATTTGGGGATAGAGGCAAGCGGATGTTGATCTATGGTTTAGGGTCTGGGATAGTAAGACTAAGAGTAATAAATGTCCCTGTCACAATGCATGTTACAATGGACTATTATTTGTGACACATTTCTACAATTTCCCTATTATCAATTCACTGGGGAGGATAAGCTGGGTTTTAGTAGAGTCAATGATCCTGCCAAGATATGGCGTCACTCTTACCACATCCGTACACCTGTGGAGATCTAACATTGACAGATCTACTAGGAGCTACTAGAAGGTATTAGCAGGGTGTCTGTGTGTTCTAGACCGGATATCTATCCTTCCATGTAAGACTGCCAGTATGCAGATCAATAAATAGTGCATACACATTGGCATTGAGAATTGCTACACATTATCCAGACAATGCCTGCTTGGCATTCGACTGCTACGTAGCTCATGGTGACGGCAGCGAATGCTGGAAACTATATCCTCCTATCCTGGGTGATGGATACTGGCAGTGACGACATGACCAGTAAAATCAGCTGGATAGCTAAGCTGTCACCTTCTCATCATGACATCGCACCTCCAGCTATATAACCCAATCGTTCCTGTGAAGTAGCTGACAACCGTACAAAATGGCTGTTCCCATTCGACTCCTACGTCCCATCCCACTCTCCATCCCCATTTCCAGATTCCAACCCTTCCCCATCTCAGCAAGAAGCGTTTCTGCCTCTCCCATCCAAATGATCGGACGAATCACCGACACGGTCAAGCAGGATCACCGCGAGATCGAAGCCTGCTACCAGAGGATCATCAACGCGAAGGACCGCGACGAGCAGACCCGCTACCAGAATCTGTTCACCTGGGAACTAGCCAGGCACTCCATTGGCGAGGAGCTGGTCGTCTATCCTGCATTTGAGAAACATCTCCCGGATGGAATTTCCATGGCAGACAAAGACAGGAGGGAGCACCAAACTGTACTCTCTCATCTTACTCTAATCTCCAGTGATCAAAACTGACAACCACAGGTGAAAGAGAAACTCAAGAAATTCCAGAACTTGGATCCCTCCAACGCCGACTTCATTCCCACCATCAAATCCTTGATGGCCGATCTCGCAGAGCACATTAAGGAAGAAGAAACTAACGACCTGGTCAAGCTCGACCAGGCGCTGTCCCACGACGACAGCGTCAGTCTTTCCAAGAGCTTCGACCGGACCAAGATGTTTGTGCCCACGCGCTCGCATCCCAGTGCGCCGAACAAGCCACCCTATGAGACGGCCGTGGGATTGTTGACTGCTCCAATTGACCAGCTGGCGGATTTGTTCCGCAAGTGGCCACATGAAGGGCAGGAATCGCCTATGGGTCATTAGTAGTGTTTAAATAGTATCAATTTTATTGCCGTTTAGTTCCTGAATGAGTTTAGACTGTAGACTGTAGGCATATCTAAATCGACTGGTCACAGTATACCTAGATGTAGATAGATCTAGACCAAGACAGTCAACTGCATCATAGATCACTCGGACGTCATTGGCAAATCATACCACATGCCCAGACACCGGAAACAAGATCTGAAGCCAAGTTTCCGGAAACGTGCATAATCAAGGTAAAGCCAATTAGACGGTGATAGCAGAATGACGCGGTATGCATTGAGCCCTAGTATAAACAGCACAACCTCACCCATCCAGCAGCCAACTTCAGGAATTCCGAACAATTGAATTGACACGAATTGACGAGAATTGACAAGAATCGACCAGCTGCTGAAATGTCCCGCACAGTTTGCATCACCGCGGTAGACGGCCACACCGGCTTCCTCATCGCCGAGCTGCTCCTCACAAACGAGACCTTCAAATCCCACATCAAGTCCGTCACAGGTCTCACTTTGCACCCCCACGCAGAAAAATGCAAGGAACTCGCCAAGCTGGGCGTCAAGATCGTGGCACACGAACCAGGCCGTCTGAAACACACCGTCCAGACCCTGCAGCAGATCGGCGCCGAGGCCATGTGCCTGATTCCGCCGGCGCATAAAGAGAAATTCGACATCACGATGGAGATGATCGAGGCGGCGAAGAAGGCCAACATCGCCAATGTCTGCTTCGTCAGCTCGGCGGGGTGCGATCTCGCTGAGCGGGATAAGCAGCCTCATCTGCGGAGTTTCATTGATCTCGAGGCGGCGTTTATGGCGTCCAAGGGGGATTCGTCTACTCAGACGGGGCATTCGCCTGTTGTTGTTCGGTATCCTCCTCTTCCTTATTTCTCCTTTTACAAAGGCGATGGCAAGCTGACGTGTGTAGGGCTGGCTTCTACGCTGAGAATCTCCTGCTGTACTCGGAGCAGGCGCAGAAGGAGGGTATCCTCCCTATTCCCGTCGGGCAGAACCATAAATTCGCTCCTATAGCGCTGGGTGTATGTTATCATGTTATCCTCCCTTGATGGAAATAAACTGACCAGATAGGACGTCGCACAAGTCGTCGCCCATGTCCTCTGCGGCAAAGGCAAGCATGGCTTCGCCGATAAGCACCGCGGCCAATTGATGGTTCTGACTGGTATGTGCTCACTAAGCTAAATTGAGCGCAGGCGAGCTAACAGCGCAGGACCGATGCTCACGACCGGAGACGAACTCGCCAGCGCAGCCAGCCAGGCGCTGGGCACGGATCTCAAATTTGAGGATATCTCAGAGTAAGACCTTTCCAACCACCTGACAGTGACGAGCTGACAATCCCAGGGCGGAGGCGAAGAAGGTCCTGCATGCGCAGTCGGAGAGCGACGAGTCGGAGCTGCAGTATCTGCTCGAGTACTACTCGCTTGTGCGCGAGGGCAAGACTAACTATATCTCCACCACGGCATTCCATGACGTGACAGGTGCTCATCCACAGGAGCCGGTGGAGTTCTTCAAGGTCTATGCCGAGAGCTTCCGTCCTAAGCATGTGAACAAGAAGAGGAAGATGAGCAAGTGATCCTGTTTTTGTGACACATGGAAAGTGAGCCATGTATACTACCTATCTATCCTCAATATCTTCTGCTTCTGCACTATAATTTTCACGTCCATCGCTCTTCGTCTCCACACTTAGTAACCCTTCCTGCACTGTAATCCCCTCGTCCGTAATCCTCACCCTCTTCCCACCCACCTTGCTCACCCAATCCTTGCCATCTTCATCCAAAAGCATCAAAGCCAGCACTCTCCCCAGAGCCGTCTTCTCCAAAAACCCCTTCAACCGCCTAATCCCAGTCCGCCGCATACACCCCAAAACAACCAAACCCGCCACAATCCCCAGCGTCGCAGCTAGGACCACAATACCCGGAACCGCATACGGAAGCCTATAACGTATCCTTCTCTCAAACACCGTAACCGGCCGCACCTGGTTGTCCTCCGCAACAGCCCTCGTCCCCACCATAGCATTCGCCGCGAAATCCGTCCACACGAGATCGAGGATCTTCGCTGCACCGGCGGCAGTTGTCGAGAGAGTCTGCCACTTGGCGTAGAGAGCGAGACTCGTCCAGCCTGCGTAATCTGCAAAGGGCTGGCCGGCGGGTCTGCTGACGCTGAGTGCGCGGTAGAGTGACTGCGTGTAGAAGTCTACGCCTGGGAGGTTTTGGCCTGTGGAGACGGGGACCGGGGCGAGCCCCGTGAAGGGGGTGGTGGTGGGGTCGATGTAGCCGGGTAGGTAGAGGGATGTGCTGGCGATTGTAGACAGGTTGATGGCTGGGTTTGTGGGTGAGATTGTGTTTTCGGGGAGGATGCCCCAAAGCGGTTGGACTTCTTCGAGGGTTCGGTCTGGGAGGTCTTCGACGGCCCAGAGGGGTAGAGAGGGGTATTTCTTTTCAGATAGTGAGGTAATGGACAGTGCGTCGAGGCCGGTGCCGTTGTAGCGGAAGGAGACGGTCTTGAGGCTGGCCTTGACGGCGCTGGCGCAAATGTAGAGAGGGATGCTCCAGGGGGAGTTTGGGTCTGTTCGCAGGGGAGAGACGCCGTCGGTGCGGTTGGCCGCGCCGTAGACAAGACCGCAGCCGATGAGGGCGCTGGTGATGGTGGATGGGCTGGAGGAGGTGGTCCCGCCGCAGAGGGTTGTTGCCAAGTCGAAGTCTTTTTGGGTGATGTTGTGGGGATTGACGGTCGAGTTGCTGACGCGAAGATTGAGGTACTCCCCCAGACTGATTGTCGTCTTGATGTTGCGATATCCAAGGGTGAAGTTTGCATTCTGCAGCTTGAAGGTCTGTCCTGGCGTGATATCCAGCCTGGTGATATTCGTAGGATCCCGATCCGTCACATTAAAGTACGCCAGGGTTAGGAAATTATTATACCACGCGGCATTCCACGCTCTTTGCCGTAAATCAAACTCCTGCCCGTTGACAGGAACACTGATCGAGGGACGAGGTTGTGCCAGATTCGACAGCCCCCCGTAATCCTTCAGCACCAGATTAACAACAGAAAGACTCATCTCCAGAGCCGGCGGCAGCTGGAACTCGATCGAAAAATTTAACGGCACGCACTGCGTCTCCGGCTGGATGAACAAGATATCCTCTTCCCAGGTCGAGCCGTACTTCAGCGCCTTGGCCGGCGCCGTATGATTCCTAAACCCTATTCCCCCGTCCACCATATCAACAATCAACCCCTCCACGGCCTCGACCTTCTCATCTAGGATCAACACCTGCAGCGAGCGATACGACGGTTTCGCATACCATCCCAGCACACTGTACTGGTCCGTCCCATTGAAAAAGGTTCGGTACTGCATGTCGAAAATACTCGAAACCGAAGGACCGAACGCACTCGCCCCGTCGCGAAATACATCTGCCAGTTGCTCCGGGATAAGACTATCATAGACGACGGTACACTTCTCCAGCAGACCCTGCTGGTGACACGTCTTGTTGAGGCTCGTCCCGGGACAAGCCTGCTGGAGGCCGCAGTTACGTGTGAAGGGGGCATCGCTGCGATCCGGCGTGCCGTAACTGAACGCGGACGTTCCTTTGATGTAGGCGAATGGTACAGGCGTTGGTGAACCCGCCGGCTCGATGGAGTCATATAGGCCCAGTGGAGTCACGATCGAGGCGATGGACACGATCGCCAGGATGATCGTCTGCGCGTACCCGGTGATAGTCAGCCTCTTTTGCACGCCGGATACGGCAGCCGTGCTGGAGCCCAGAATGCTGGGCCATAGTGTTGAGTGGAGAAAGCGGGAGAGCACGTTCCTGTCTCAGATCAGTTTAATGTGGGACACAGGTAGATGGATGTAACGTACCAGCTGATGATCGAGTTCTCATCAGTCAGGAAAGCGATGAGAATAAGCGGCAGAGACAGTGGAAGTAGCAATTGCAGGATGAACACACCCGCGGCGATCAAGCCGGAGGCCTCTGCAACTGAGAGGCTGGTCATTATCTCAGTCTCGTCACCTTCGAGATAATCGTCCTTAGATAGACTACATTATGTAGCCTCAAGGCTAGCTTAATTCGAGCCATCACCCCGAATACGAGGCCGCACACCCTCGCATTGGTCGACACGATCGAACACGAGAACTAAATTACTTTCCCTTGGCGATGGACAATAGTCTCATCCTACTGGTGAATGAAATGATCACCTCGTATCCAGCCGCATTTGCCTTAGCTGCAACTGCAAGCCATCCCTGTTCCTGTCAGGAGACAATCCCCGCTCGAGCCTATTTACAATCCCAGTCCAGCCACGACAACGCCCACACCCACACCCACACCCATCAAAGCGCCATTAATACCCGTCGCGAGAGCCGCATTCGTGCTCTGACTCGGACTCGACGAGGCGGTTGCAGTAGCAATAATAGCAGAGCCAGAACCCAACGTTACCGAGGTCGTGCCCAACCCCCGCGTGGACGGAGACACGGACCCACTATTCCCACTGGGCAACGCAGTCGCAAGCGCAGGATCCGGCGTGATAGCGCTCGCGCTCTACAAACATCAGCTTCCATTGCAGCGGGAGAAGAAAAGAAAGAAACATACCACTAGATCGCAGCAGTCCTCGCCGAAACATACCGTCCCCTCCGAACAGCAGAACTGGTGCTTGGGGTTGTAGCATACTTGGTCGGGGTAACTCCCATAGCACCATTTCAGGGACGGATAAAGGCCGTTCTCCGAGCAGCATTCTTCATTGGTTTGCTGTGGTGTGCAGGTGCCAGATGACGATGCGGAGCCCGTGGGAAGGGGGAGGAGGCCGTCCGTTCCTGGGGTTCCTGTTCCCTTTTGGTCGTCAGTATGCGTAGTGACTTAGGAAAGGGTAGGGAGTTACCAGGGCACCGCAGCAGGAGTTATCTTTTGCTACGCAGTAATCTAGATCTGTTAGTACTGATAGGATATGTTGATGGAAGGGAGGAAATATATACAGCCGCCTTTGCAGCATTGCTGCGCCTTTTTTGGATTGATGCAGCCTGCATTGTCGCAGAGGATGTTACCCGGACCGTAGCAGTCAGAGCAGGTGTTTTTGGCGGTGCAGTTGCCCTTGGAGTCGCGAGCGAGGAGGGAGAGGTGGCCGGGGAGGGGTTTGTGCAATGCTGCGAGGGCAGTGCTGGCAAGGAGGAGGAGCAGCTTCATTTTCTTTGCACGGAGTAGGAGCTTGAAAACAGTTGTTGGGCTGGATGGATGATGACTGGGTGGACATATGGCTTATAAATATGAGCATAACTTAGCTAAGGGCATAGCGCAGTGTGCGTCAGAAAAGGATTGCCATGATTCAAGCTAAACCTAGCTAGCTCTATTTTAATATCTATTCAATTTTAATATAACTGGTCACATTATATTTAGGTTACGATGGATAAATCTAACTAGGTTAGAATACTATATTAAAGACTAGTACATAACCCTATGACACAATATACACCATGGAATATACACCATGGATCATTAAATACCTCTAAAAGCTACTAATGCTAGGGTGACAGAACTAGATGGCTAGGGCTGTAACTTCTTACAGTCCACAGTTCGGATGTTATCAGATAGTAGATGCACATGTGCGACTGAATGTTTGGCAAGTATAGCTGCCATGTTAGACAACTATTGAAGCCCCACTTATACCATGCCATCAATAAATCCATGTTATAAGATGGACGGCAGTTCCATATCCTCCCGGCCATAACCAGCCTCAATGAGGGATGCAAACTCAGCAGTCTGCTGGTAAGCTGCAAAAAGATCCGCAAGCCCTTGGTCTTCAGCCACGCCTTCCGCAACTGTATAGTTTCCTGGAACCAGGTCTCTCTTTTTAAAGCCGCAGCAAACAGGCGGGATAATACAGGAGACCGGAGCGGTTTCCAGGTTACCGTTGAAGGCCGACACACAGAATTCAAAGTTCCAGTTTCCTGGGAACAGAAAGCCGACCCCGTATGATGTCTCCGTAGTTGTACCATCTAGCTTCTGCGCCGTATTGTCCCTTACACTTCTGAAATAAACGCTGTAGCCTGAAGCGCCCGATACCGCGTTCCACTCAAGTCGGATAGCGGTTGCATCGATGGTATGCACACGCAGCCCACTGGGCGGCGCAGGCGCCCCCTGTCCAGCAATCACTTCTCGTCCGGCGGCGGGTAAGCCACCGACTATGGCAGATGTCCTGGTTAAGCTGCCGATCATACCGACATAAGTAGCCACCCATACGCCGTAGCGGTGACCTGGCTTCAGACCCTTGACAACGTAGCTCGTGTCTCTGGTGGCAAATGTCTCGAGAAAGGCGCCCTCTGTGTCTCTATCCCATACAAGCACGCCGTATCGGTTCACGTAGTAGCCCGTGACCGCGTCCCACCGCACGAGGAGATCATTTCCTTGAGGTTGAACGATAATATTGGAAGGCCCCGGAGCGGTGGAAACCTTGGCCGTCGCTGAGCTGAAGTCCGACCAGTCCGACCTCACATCGTTGTCACCTTTGGTGCGGACTTGGTATTCCCACGTCTGGCCGCTAATCACCCATTGTTGCCAGCTGCCGTGGGTGGACGGGTAGACAAGGCCCTCGGACCACCAGCCTGTCGCCCCCTTCACCCTGGCACGGATCTCGTATCCTCGACTATTCTCAACTGGGTCCCAGGTGGTGAACAAGCCCTCCGGATACGAGACTGTCCGCACATTGACTGGCTTGCTCACAGCTCTGGGATCTAGCGTGCCGGGGACTTGGAATTCGATGCCGTTATACCCAAAGTCTCTCTGCAGGACTCTGGCAAAGGCCTGAGCGAGATGGTACTCGCCCAGAGCATTAGGGTGTAATCCATCCCACCCGTCGGGACAGCCGCCCGGGCGACAGTTGTAATCGGTATTAATGTCGACATAAGCAATCGGAGACTCCCACCGGAACCAGCTTGGAAGGGTATCCCGCAGGAGAATGTTATACTTGTTCGTCTTGTCGACCAGGTCCTGTCGGCCTTTGATAAACGAGCGATGGGGGACGTTGCCCACGAGAAGCTTGAGGTCTGGCTTGGCCTCGCGTGCAGCCTGGACGAGATTTCCCATGTCTCCAATCAGGCCCTCGGGCCCGTTCACCCACCAGCCCAGGTCGTTGAAGCCTAGCATGATGAGGAGGTAGTCCGGTTTGTATTCGGAGACCCAGCCCTTGGTGGTGTTTTTGGACTGTGCGGCTTGACGACCCCAAAATGCAGCATGGCCGCTGTCGCGGAAGCTTTCAGCCACGCCCGGGGCATACGAACCGCGGATCTCAACGGCCGGCGGTGGCTTCTCGTCCGGGAATAAGGGGCCTTGAGGCTGAGAGTCGGAGATCGGCCTGTCCCCGAATGTTCCCTTCCAGGGCCCGACGAACTGGTGTATATATCCGTTTTTATCCACTAGATCGGAGGAGATTGCTCCGTTAGACTCGGGCCATATCTTATTGAGCACATTGTGATTTGACACTCACACCACTGACTAAGACGGTACCTCCACGTCCAGTCGTCCTCCATTCCATGTGATATCGAGTCTCCCACCACCATAAATTTTGCCTGCTCATTGGGGAGAAGGACATAGCGATCGGAAGCGTCATCAATGCAAGGAATGGCGCAGTCCCCGCCCCAAACAACACCACCTTGGGAGAACTGGTCCTTCACGCCCGAGGAGCACAAGCCCAGGCAATTCTCTCCGTGCGAGTACTGGCAAGCTGAGACGCGGCCCTGGGATTCTAAAGGGCTGTTAGAAGAGGAGCCATCGAATTAAGGAACAGTTCCCGGAACTCACGCCATGTATTTAGGACCATTTGAAAGCCTCTGTGGTAAAAGATATACTGAGGATTGCACAGCCCCTCGATGTAACACTTCTCTGTGCCTGGAATACCGCTCCAGGCAACCCTGTCCGTTGCCGTATACTGCACGCTGTATAGGCCAATAGCAGGATCACCCTGAGCACCCTCGAAGAAATGGAGCGGCGGAGCAGTGTGCTCGGGGTCATTCCATCCAACACTGCCAGTGCGGGCTGCGGTTAGCACATTCGGGGCCAGGAAAAAGCAACATGCCATACATTGCTGTAAGAACTACTAGTCACTCACTTTTTGTATACCTCGGATGTGGGATTCCCATGGCCTTTTCCATAAGTACGGAACGCTTCGTTCCCGCCGCCCTGAGTGCTGAAATACGCGCGGCAGTTATCCTTGCTCGTCCAAATGATGTCATCCGATGTAAAAAGCTCCAGCAATTGGTCGATAATTCTTTCGATAGTCTTGAGACCGAGCATGGATGCGACATAAACTCCGAGGAGGCCGAAGGCCTGGTATACTCGCTTGTCATGCTGACCAAGCTCGGTGAGGTTCGTCGACCGCTCTACCGGGAGAGCCTCGCCCGTGTTCAACATCCTGATCACTTCATCGTGCATGACGTGCAGTTCTGACAGGCGCGCAGGGTCAGTGATCAGTTTGCCCCCCAATGGCCCAGTGGAGTTGCCCCATTCTTGAGGTATAGCCGAAGAGACTTGAGCCAGAGGCGAAAGAGCTAGAAGCAGGTTGAGGAATCTCATATTGTGATGACAGCACGAAGCTAAACTGTTTGGCTACAGCAGACACCATCAACAAAGAGCTCTCCATCTCAAGGGGCAGTTCCCCTTTTATATGCATGGTCCCTGAGCTATCATGCTGGAGGGTCCAATCCCCAGCTAAAACGGAGCTGAAAAGCAGCAGTGAGCAGCTAAAGAGAGCTGAAAAGCAGTATTGAGCAGCTATAGGGTCTGTCGTATACAACTCCTTGGCCCTTGCTAGTGCTTATCGTTTTCCCTAAGACCCAAACCCACGTCCTGCGCAGGGCATAAGCATGAGTACTCAACTTTTATAGTGGGATTCTCACATACCACTGAATGCTTGGAACAGTGCCAAGCCCTTGTTCTTGGCGTGCATCTAGTATAATTAAGCCAATATTTCATTCCGCCCACAAATACCAGACTTCCTGAACAGGTCTAGTGGGGGTGCGATAAGTGTGTTGGTTCGTTGCTTCGTATGTTTGCTTAAGCGGTAGTATATGCTTGGTCAGCAAATGCCTGTGTGATCAAAAGGTAAGCGTGGAGGTCAGCGCCTAAACTGGAGTCTGTTTATAACATATGGGATTCAACTGACTTGTTAGATTAATCACGGAATGACAATCCATCTACCAATCACGAAGTAGACCCCTAGTAATTCATGTACACCGATCGCCTTCTACCTGCTTTCTCCGCTTCAACTCCAGCAGCCGATGAGCCGCCACATCATTGACAACTTTATTCGCCAGCTTCTCAAAATCCACCTCCACCTCGCCGTCCCCACACTCATCCACAGCTGACTGAAGAGCCTCGCACTCCCAGCACAGGCAAATATGATACTCCATACCGAAGTAATCTCTGAAGAACAACGAGGTCTCGTCCGACTGCGTCCGCAGCACCCCCGGCGGGATGGTATCGTCGTGGTTGATGAACCTGCCCGCCCGTTTCTCAATACTGGTTTTGTACATGCTCGCCGAGCATTGATGCGTATGCCACACCAGGTCGATGTCAAGCGTTGGCACGAGAGTGGTCCCTGGACGGAGTTTGAATAGCTGCAAGAAGTACTCGTAGCGGGTGATTGCTCTGGACAGTGTCCCGTGGACGCCAGGGCTGCGGATCCAGAGATATCCGACCATCTTGTCGACGAAGACGCGTTGACGCTCGATTGCAGCGAATAGATATGTCGCGTATGGGCCTGGGTAGGAGGCTGCGTGGCAGGATGTAATGAAGGCCCTGTGCGGTGGCTCCTCTTTCTTCTCTTGACAGAGACTGTCCAGCTGATTTAGGTAGAGACGATTGTCAGGTGCAGAGTCCCGGTAGGCGAGTAGAAGAGAGGTATAAGGCTCAGGCTTTGGACTCAGAAGGTAGGCCAGCAGATCTGATTCCTGGCCGGTCAAAATCGTAAAGTTCTGCCTTGCGTCGGAGGGCAGACTGAAACTCCAGTCTTCGTCATTGATGCATTGGTGCTAGACAGTCAGCTTGGACCAAAAGGCGAAGAAATGACTTACAATCTGGGCCCATGGAAATACCACGCGCCGCATGCACTTGATCCCACTGTTCTCACAGTACTTCCTGAACCATTCCGGGTTCAACAGGGCAGAATGCCACGCGATGAGCACATCTAATCATTAGCCATTGCTCTGGAATAGATGAATGACATACCGAGTGGAGGACAGGCCGGCAACTCAAGGGCTTTATTCTTATTTGAAGCTAACGTCTCATCCATCTTCTTCAACCAGAGAAAGAATCTGGCGACTGCCAGCCTGAGATAAAATGGCCATTTGATCTGCCGTTTCTGCTGAAACCTAGGATCTTTTACCTCGATGGTTTTCCGGGAGTAACGTTGCATCACTGTCCGCTTCTCCGGCTTGATGTTGAGGATCACATCCAAGTCCTTTGAATTGAGCACTTCCCGGCGGATATGGTTGATCGCCTGCAACAGTTCCAAGTGCGCGGCACATTGAGCCATGTTTGGGAGGGATGTAACATCAGTCGACAGAATTGGATCCTCGAAGATCCTAGGGTCGGGAACTTGTATGTCTTCATTGATATCGCCAAAATTATTCTTTCGAGCTCTGTCGGATGCCAACACCGCGTTGAGGGACCCGGCGTTCTTGTGCAGCTCTGTCTGCGATGCAGTGCATAGGACGGCCATTTTGATTGTGATGCGCAAGACCGAAACCTACTGGTTCTGTGGCGACTGTTAAGTATCCAACGGTAGATGCATGCTCAGACCGAGCAAACGGTCAGTTGAACACATTGAGCCTTGCCAAGCGTGGGGCGCAGCTTGCCAGTCATTTGATGTGCGTAAATCCGCCTTTGGTGCCCCGAATACGAGAATCACAGCCCCCAGGCTCGGCTAGGCCCACGTGAACTGCTCCTAGCCCAAGGCTAATTGCATGATGTTCCTGAATACTTAAGACTGCATTAGAGCAGTTATATAAGGTTCATACTGCACTCCGCAATCATTTAATCACCACATAACATACCAACTCAACTTATCTAATGTCGCGACTGTCCCGGTTATTCGACAAGTCTAAACAGACTCAACATGCTACCTCGGGAAAGCAAGGCGATGCTGCCTGGACAGAAGTCGGAAATGCCGCCGATCACCTTCTAGCACAGCTTGAATCTCTCTACTGGACTGGTGTCAATCAAGAACTGGACTGCATTGTTTCCACTCTACGACAATGGCAGCAATCCGAGTTCCAGCATATCCGCCCCGACGCAGATAATGCACTAGTCAACGGCTTCGACACTTTTATCGCCAATGTCGTCCCACCGTCCACGCTTACACCCCCCAAGCTACCATCCCAAGTATCCACTAGCCTCAACGTCAAGGCATGCGTGGTGAGGAGCGCACAAGTCCGCGCGATGGAGCTGGCAGCAGCGAAGACCAGGACGCAGGTGAATGTCGATGTACATGAACGCCTTTTACAACGTCCTGTCGAGACGGATGCTGCCAAACGACGAGCACGGTTGCTTCTCCAAGCAGCTGGATTCTTGGATATCGAGAAAACCATTGAGCATTCGCCAGCAGGAAATACGCTCAGCCCTCTCACTCCGCAGCTACGATTGACCAAGAAAGGGTTCAAGGGGTGTCCGGCCATCTCAACCCTCCCTTGCAGCAAATGCAAACGTGTCATCCGGGGTAGTATGTATCAAGCCACTGGTGGGTCTACCCAGACAATCTGCGAAGATTGCTACTGGGAGCACCATTACGGTGACCCTGCCTACATCAAACAATACAAGCATTGCATTGCGTCTCAGATGAACGACTACATCAGTAGGCATCCTGCCTGCAGGTCCTGTCGAAAACATGCGAATGAAGTTCGACGACCATCTGCGCTGCAGGGCAAACCAGGGGTGCATATGTTGGCCGACGCAAAGTACTTGAGCGTCAAGGAAGCACAGAAGAAATCAGGTCTTTCAAATCGACCTACTCCCTTGGCGAAGGTAATTCACAATGATTACAATAGTCAGTTCGGCATCTACTCTGCCGCTTCGAGCTCTGGCAAGATGCGTCTGGTCGGGGAGCGGTGGCTGTACGAGGATTTTGTACAGGAGAACCCATGGAAGAACATCCGTGTGGCCGTTCGGGTTGGACCATTGGTGTTTGAGAACGGCAGTAAAGAGTAAGTCTCATCCGCATGTTAATGAAAGCGCTAATGATAGCAGGAGTCGAAATGGGGCCGGGATATCCATTCGCGATCCGATATTCGGACAAGAGCTGCAGAAAGCTGACCTCACTTGCCTTGCCGTCTGTGGAGAAACGGAAAGGCAGCTATGGCGCTATGCCAGCCCTCCTTTCCAGAAGCGGAAACGCCTCCAAGCAGTTCTGAAGCAAGTCGTCGGGACTCCTTTCAGCGGTTGGCCGTCGTCGCCGGCAGAGGATGAGATCATTACACTACTGGTGAAAGCGAGCAACGACGGCGTAGAAGGTGCATGCCAGGAACTACACGACAAGGTCAAAGCGTTTCTCGGTCCATGGGTGTCGGTCTACTTCAAAAGCATTGTGGGAAGGTTGCTGGACAGCAAGACCAGACTCACATGGGATGGATTGACCAATAACTGCCAGCAATTCTGTGACTCACTGATCGACTGGGAAGCCTTTGGACCACTTGTCGCTCCGGCTTCAGTCACTATCTCGGACAACGACCACCCGCAGCCACTCTACCGCATGAGTTTCGTCTGTCGCCCTCGCGCAACACAGGATCCCTTCAACCACCCAAACACCATCAGCAACGTCCCATACGGCCTGACAGAGGAGTATATCCGCCGCTTTCACTTTGGGTGCTACACCGGCCCCGATCTGATCGATTCCCTCCACGAATACTGGTACGACTGGGCCGGATTCAACAAACACCTCTATCCCCATCAATCCCTCTTCCCCTGGGACTGTACCGAAGCACTCCACCGCTACCCGGCCAAGTGCGGCACCTGCACGCTCTCCAAACACCTCTGGGCATTCCCCTTCGACTCCTGGTCAATCATCGCCCTGCACCTATCCAGAGACAAATTCGCGTATCCCCCCTCCAAACTAAGTCCAAATCCTACGCACGAAGCATCATGGATAAGCAATCGCCTGACCCTCCTCACAGCGCTGGATACCCTCTCCGCCGGCGCAACAGCCATGTCCCAGAGCCTGCACTTCCGGTCCACAACGCAATGGCTGCATCTCCAATCCGACCCATCAACCGATCGAATCAAGCTCGGCGGTATCAACCGCGCACAGCCATACAGCCACGCGCTGGAACACCGCACCCACGACGCCTTTTTCGTCGCAAAGTGGGTTTCAGATTATAATCCTCCCATTCAAGCCTACGAAACCATGCGGGAGAAGCGGTACTTGCCGCGGACGATCCAGGAACGGGAAGTGGTGTTCTGGGGTGCGGAGGGGAGCGATCCGCCGGGGGAGTATCCGACTTACGTGGTGGACTACACCCGTATCCCGAATGCGAGCTTTTCGCTGTCCGTCAGTTTTAATACCGGGTGTGGAGCTTGTGGGACGCAGGCGACTGCGGCTGCTTGTGGTGCGAACCGTTGTCCGAGATAGTGACTGAAGCCGGAGCGACAAGTGGTCCAAAGGCTTCCC